>JAIPRL010013423.1:0-10576 GCA_025469235.1 Pemphigus obesinymphae
CATAAAATACTTTCTGTAATATATATATATATATATATAAATATATTATATGTATATAGTATATATATTGTTATATTATATATTTATTTTTATAAGAGTACTTTAATATACTTATATAATATTTAATTTATTAATTTTTCAATTTAAAATATAAATAATTATGGTTTTTAAATTGATAAAGTAATAGATAATTTGAAAATGTTCAGGACAGACGGTAAGAAGTAATAATATACGTAGAATAATTTAGATTTTATTTCTTAATACACATTATCAGGTAGACTAAATTGGATATTGAAATGTGATGTTTAATTAGTATGATATAGCTTTTGTAATGTAAGCATTCATTACGAACGGATCTTTTGATATTTAACCACTATTATTTTGACGTTAAAAGTATCAGTCTGTGATAATACAAGAATAACTCTCCAGATATCTTGAGTTACTTAGGTCGTATTTGGTTAAACTTGGTTCAAATGTATAAATGTTTAAGATTACCAAACCGAACGGATTCAAACTTATTGTGTTTGGCTTCCCTTGATGAAAATTAAAAAAATGAAATTTACCACTCTTTATTTATATAAGGTGTAACAGGAATATTTCACAGATGTAATAATTTTTTTTATTGAATATTTTTAAGGTTTTTTTTTTCAAATTATTATTTTATCCTGACGCAATAACTTAAATATTTGTTAATTAAATTGAATGTATAGAAATTTGAAATAAAAATGTAAAATTTGATTTAAAACTTTGTCATCAGATCGATATATTCGAAAGTCCGATTAAACATCGTATATATGATAAAAGTATGCCCGAAATACTATGAGAGTCCTACGATTTTAAATTCATTACTATGAGATATAAAAACTATAGTTAGTAGGTACCTATTCCATGATTCAGCGGGACAAACTTAAATACTTAATACGGACTCTTCACAGTATATAACGCATAATTTAATTAAATAAAATAGGTAGGTGCAAAATTTAATTCAAATAAACGAAAAAAAAAAAAATGGAAAGAAAAAATATAGGATTTCGGATATTAGATAAAAAAAAGTCACAGAAAAACAGATATACGGAGTGGGATTCGAACCGGCGTACTCGTATCGATAGTTTATTGCCATTCCAAATAAGCTATAAAATCTATGATAAAGTATTCGAAATTTCTCTAATTTAAAGTATTCAGATAACGAAAGACACAGTTACGTATATCTACAGATAATATTATATACGCGTATTCGGAACGAAAGTCCCGGTCAGTCGGGGACAAACGAAGACAAAAACGGGCCGGGGAATTAAATTTCAATAAGAGGTTTTTCTCATGGAAAAAAACGGGTAAAACAAGTTCGCATTTTATACATAAGATTTTATATTTAGTTGAAATTTCGTTTGATATTATACATGATGTTTTCTTAAAGTTTCATTTACAAATGATTAACAACGCTTTATATATCATATACATAAATTAAAATGCCATAAGTCCTAAGAACTCAGATTTTTTCATTGCTAATACATCTAAAGAAATCCTTGCTTAACATAAACAATTTTTAGCAATGTTTCGTCAGCTAAATTTCTTTTAGAAGAAGTATAATATCTAGTAATATTTATTATAAGTCTATACGAACGGTATCTATATTCTGGCTTCGGAGAATTTATATCAAAATAATAATATAAAATAAAATCGATGAATTTCTCACAACGCTTAAATTTTATAAATTATAGTTGTAAAAGTTAATATTGTAAAAATAATGTACCTCAAACTAGATTAAAACCAAATTTTTTAAAATTGTCAATCATTCGCATAAAGCAAATTCAATAATTATGAACAGAAATAAATATTTATTTAAAAAAAAATATCTGCTATTCAAAAAAAGATATCAAATAACAAGTTTCGTTCGTATGTCATTATAAAATATTCTCTATAATATATATATATATATAAGACTTTATTATATATCATATATGAATATAGTATATATTATATTGTTATTTTATATATTACATATATTTATTTTTATAAGAATATTGTATTATAATTATAAAATATTGAATTTATTACTGTTTCAATTTTAAACATATTCAATAATTATGGTTTCTAAATTAATAAAGTAAAAAACCAGTTGAAAAAGTTTAAGAAAAAGTGTAAGTAATAACGATATACTTAGAATAAGTTTTATTATATTTCATAATATACATTATCAGGTATACTAGACTGGAACTTGAAATGTGATGTTTAATTAGTATAATATAGCTTTTGTAATGTAATTTGTAATGTAGGCCTTCACTATGAACGGTTCTAGTGATATTTAACACATATTATTTTGGAATTTAACGTATCAGGCTTAGATACCACAAGAATAACTGTCGATGTATATTAAGTTATCCATTTAGTATTTTATTAAACTAGGTGCAATCGTATAAATGTGCAAGAATGCCTAACCGAAAGGGTTCAAAAATAAGGTGTTGGGCTTCCCTTGATGAAAATTTAAAAAACGCAATTTTCTATTCCGAACTTGAACTTATATATATATATATATTTGGGTACTAAAATATTGTTTTTTTTTTTTTTTTTTTTTTTTTTTTTTTTTAAGAATTATTGTTACAGTGCACTTAATTGTAGTGATTTGTAGTGATAGGAAGCTCGGGATACCGCTGATGGATAATAGAAAATAAATCAGTATATAATATTATACTATAACCACAGATCTATATTTTTTATTTTTATTTTTTTAAATAACTACGATATGAATGGGGTTGGGAACACTGTTCCAAAAACATACATTTTGAATCAGTCCCATCTATGTAATTATTCGTTAGTCATTATATGCAGTATACATATTGCAAGTAAAAATATATTTTATATTAAGACTTTTAGAAATAATGATTTCTAAAGTTATATAGAATATAGATTAAAATTTGTTTGAAATTTATACATGATGTTTTTTTGCCTATAGTATCGGTTAGAAATTATTAACAAAGATTTAAACATTTCGTTTAAGTCGGATTGTTTCAATGCTAATACAACTAATAGGATTCGCTTCATTCTATAAAAAATGTTTAGTAAAGTTTAGCTATCTAAATATCTTTTAGCAAAAATATATACAAATACCTAGTAATATATATTATAATTTTACCCAAACGGTATATAAATCTGGCTTTGGTGAATTTATATGAAAATATTAATATAAAATAAAATCAATGAATATTGTAATTCTTACAAGTTACAACGCTTAAATTCTATAAATTACAGTTGTAAAAATTAATATTGTAAAAATATTGCATCATCAACTAGATTAAAATCAAACTTTCAAAATTGTCAAAATCTCGTATATAGTAAAATCAATAATTATGAATAAAAATAAATATGTGTTACGAATAATCAAAAAAAGTTCATAAATAACAAGTTTCGACATATGTCATTATAAAATATTTTCTATAATATATATATATATATATATATTTATTTATTTTTCAATTTTAAATATATTCAATAATTTTGGTTTCTAAATTGATAAATAAACAGCACCTATTAAAATATTACTGAATAAAGGTAAGTAGTAGTGATATATATATAGAAAACGTGTGATTATATTTCAAAATATACATTATCAGGTAGACTAAAATAGAGCTTGAATTGTGATGTTTAATTAGTATGATATAGCTTTCGTAATGTAGACATTCACTATGAGCGGATCTTATGATATTTAACATTATTATTTGACGTTTCACATATCAGGCTGTGGTACCACAAGAATAACCCTAGAACGTCTTGAGATTGTATTTGGTTAAGCAAGGTACAAATGTTTAAATGTTCAATATTACCTAACCAAAATTATGGTGTTTGGCTTACCTAGATGAAAATTGTCAAAATATAATTTTCTACTCTGTTCTTATATATAGTAATATTTGGGAGCTAAAAGGCCATTTTTTTTTTAAATTATTGTTACGGTGCACTTAGTTGTGTTTGTAGGAATTTTGAGATACCGTTGATGGATAATACAAAATAGATTAGTGTATAATATTATACTATAAACACAGATCTATATTATTTTATTTTATTTTATTAACTCCTGAATGAATGGTTTTGGGAATATTGTTCGAATGAGATACATTTTACATCAGCGACATCTAAGTAATTATTAGGTAGTCATTATATGCAGTGAACATATTGCAAGTTAATATATATTTTATATTAAGTCTTTTTGAAATGATGATTTTTAAAGTGATATAATATTTACCTATTTGAAATTTTGTTTCTATTTTATACTAGATGTTTTGTTTATAGTATCGGTTAAAAATTATTAACAATGCTTTATGCATTTCCTTGCATAATCTAACGTACCCTAGCTCTAGAAAGTCCGATTTTTTCAATGCTAATATATTTAATAGGATTCGCCTCTCTCCATAAACAATTTTTATCAAATGTTCTTCAACTAGATTTGTTTTAGAAAAAATATATACAAGTACCTAGTAATATTTATTACTTTAATATTTATTATTAAGTCTATGCAAACGGTATCTAAAACTAGCTTCGGAGAATTCATTTTAAAATAATCATATAAAATAAAATCAATGAATTTCTTAAAACACTTAAATTCAATAAATTACAGTTTTAAAAATTGATATTGTAAAAATATTTTATATCAAACTATATTAAAATAAAGCTTTCCAAAATTATCAAAATCTCGCATATAGTAAAAACAATAATTATGAATAAAAATAAATATGTCCTATAAGAATTCAAAAAAAGTTCATAAATAACAAGATTCTACTTAGGTCGTTATAAAATACTTTCTATAATATATATATATATATTATATGTATAAGTATATATATTGTTAGTTTTTATATTATATATTTATTTTTATAAAAGTACTTTAATATATTTAAATAATATTGAGTTTATTCATTTTTCAATTTTACATATATTCAATAATTATGGTTTTTTAATTGATAAAGTATCAAAATATGGGGAAGAATTCATGATCGACGGTAAGAAATAATAGTATATTTAAAATATATTTGGATTATCTTTCAAAATACACATTTTCATGGGGACTAAATTTGGGCTTGAAATGTGATGTTAAATTAGTATGATATAGCTTTTGTAATGTAGGTTTTCACTATGAACGGATCTTATGATATAATATAACCCTTATTATTTTGACGTTTATGGTTTTTTTTTTAGAATCATTGTTTCAGTGAACTTAGTTGTAGTCAAAGGAAGTTTGAAAACCGTTGATAGATAATAGAAAATAAATCAGTATATTATATTATACTATAAACACAGATCTATATTTTTTTATTTTTTTTTTAATAACTCCGGAATGAATGCTATTGGGAACACTGTTCCAAAGAGAAAAAGTTTGGATCAGCGACATCTAAGTAATTATTAGGTAATCATTATATGTAGTATACATGTTGCAAGTAAATATATATATTTTACATTAAGATTTTTCGATTTATAAAGTTATATAATATTTAGTGGAAAATTTCGTTTGTATTTTACATATGTTTCATTTATAGTATTGGTTACAAATTATTAACAATGATTTATACATTTCCTTGCTAATCATATACATATTCTAACATACTCAAGGTCCCAGGAAGTCAGATTGTTTCAATGCTAATATAACTAATAGGATTAGCTTTTTCCAATAAACAATTTTTAGCTAGATATCTTTTCAAATATATATATATATATATATATATATATATATGCAAACACCTAGTAATATTTATTATAAATATATGCAAATGGTATTTAAATCTGATGTCGGGGAATTTATATTAAAATAATAATAATATAAAATGAAATCAATGAATTTCTTACTACGCTTAAATTCTATAAATTACAATAAGTAATAAAGTATTTATTAGTATAAAAATTAATATTATAAAAATAATGTATCTCAAAGGAGATTAAAATCAGACTTTTCAAAATTGTTAAAATCTCGTATATACTAAAACCAATAATTATGAATAAAAATAAATATAATATGTTTTAAAATAATTATGTGCTATTTACTTATAGCTGGGCAAGTTAACGATATTTTTTAACTCGTTAGGTTAAGTTAATTGAAAATAGTATAAGCTAAGTAAAGTTAAAAGTTACTCGTATATTTTTATTAACTTTTAAAGTTAGAAGCTAATTTTGAAAAAAACGTAACTTAACTTAGTTAAAAGTTAAAATTTCCTATTTAGGAAAAAAGGTCGATATACCTATGTATCGCAAAAAGTAAAAAAGGATGGTTATTCTTTACGCTCAAAAAAATTACTGGGGACTTCTTCTGCCTGAACAAGTGTATACATATAAAAATAAAAATACAAGTCGTTTTACAACCCATACATAAATAAGAAATCAGAAAATAACTTCTAACTGCCAAGATACTTACATTATTATTTGATTCACACTGATGTAGTATAAAATAAGCAGTATCTATCACTTCAATATATTTTCTATACTGGATAGACATAAATATCAGTCTCCGTGTAGTTGCACAAAGACCAGGCTCAGCCCAATATTCGTGAACGGCCAACGTCGCGGAGTGTGGGTGCATCGATTCTTATTGATTACATACATGCTATTGTAGGTACCTACTAAAATTGAGTTTAGAAAATCCGGCAAAAAAAATCATGCGCACCGTAATTGTACGGACTGTAAATATACGGGATTTAAAAAAACAATTTCGTGATGTTACGGACCATAATTGTACGGAACGTAAATGTCCGGAATTTGAAACGATGACACTAGCGCTTATAACGGTATACATTATACAATAAATACAGAATAAAGTATATAAAATACATATAAAAAAAAAATATACACATATAAAATGTTATCATGTACGATATATTGCCTAATATAATACTCCTTAGAATATAACCGAGTTGAATATTAATTAAATTAAAAAAATAAATACTGTACAGCATACAGCACTATAAAATAGGAATGACAAAATAAAATGAAAATAGGAAAAAATTAACTTTCAGAGATGCGACTCGTAAGGGTGTCGAAAAGCGATAGAGATTTTATAATGGCAACTGACAGGTGTACGGATATAATACCCATATAGGGGTAATTCCGTTTTAACAATTGCAACGAATACATATATATATATATATAAATACAATATATGGTGTTTTGTATTTGTACACTTTCCTCGTAATATAACAATATTATTGTTCATTCATAATTTACATTGTATCATAGCCAGGTCATCTTGAAAATAGACAACTTGAAACCCATATCAATATTAATTTATTACTGGGGAAAACGCGCCTGAAGTTTTCGGTATAGTTTTATAGTGTAGTCACAGCACAGATCGCATAATATTTTATATTATATTGTGTTTAGTGTTCTTAAGTTTAAAAGTATACCTATAGTAATTTTTAGTTTTAGTATTTATACTTCCAAGAAGTAAGGTACCTATCTCAATATTATTTTATTAGATAGAAGTATGTAAAAACAATTTGATAAAAATACAAATTACATGTGAATAAAATGAATAGTAAATTAATAAAAAGTAAATTAAAAATTACATTTTGACATCATTGTGCCACACAACTCGTAACTGCTCAACTTATTATGTTATTAACCTAACCAAACCTAACGAAAAATGACAAAAAACCGCTAAATACTGGATTTTGCCTACATCGCGTCTAGTTATTTCTCCGTAATTTCGTGAATAATTGTCATGGAGTCTTGAAATTATCTACTTTGTTTTGTAATGTTATATTTAATCTATGATTTATTCAGACGTATTTAAATTTTGAAAATCGACCATCAAGATTCTTTTAGATTCTGAGCGAAGCAAAAATGTATTGTTTTTACAATGATGTTTATTTTTTTTTTCTATCCTGGAACAGAATTTCGACCAGAAATTACACCTAAAGCAATTTTGGGAAGAGATGTTTCTGATAGATAATTCGTTCTAGATGGTACTCTATTCAGGTCATCTTTTGATTTTCCGAATATTTACCCTAATAAAGGTATTTTTTTTATACGGTGTATGGAATCTTTTCATACAGTGTACAAATAATGGTTACCATAGTAACATACATATTTTTTATACAGTGTATAGAATATTTTTATACAGTGTACACAGTTATACATCGCATATGTATATGTATATGTATATGTATATGTATATGTATATGTATATGTATATGTATATGTATATGTATATGTATATGTATATGTATATGTATATGTATATGTATATGTATATGTATATCTATATACACTGTATATCGTGACACCTAAAATGTCACGATTTTATATTTAGATTGATACGCATAAACTACGACGCAGCTTATACATATAATATGTATGTGTACATGGATGCTCATTTAGGGGGTCAGGGGAGGGACATGTCCCCACTGGAGAATTAAAAAAACATGTAAAATGAGATTTATGTGAAAAATGTGGGCAATTATTTAAGATAATATCAGTATAAAATTATCATGTGATTAGATGAAGAGGACGTGATACCCCCTGATTTCTATAGTGTAAAAACATATGTAGGTACGCAGAATGACGATAATTTCTTTCACGGTGGTTTAAGAGTAAAATACACCTATTATATAATCGAAATTTGATAACATTTTGGAGAGAATGTCATATCCTTTTAATCTAATAATGTCTTTAAATAAAGTTACAGCCGTTAAAAAATTAAAAAAAAAAAAATGATTTGGAATGTTAAATTCTATGCTAAATATTTAGGTTATTGAAAAAAACAATATAACATTCTCTTCAAAATTTTGTTAACATTCGGTTTTATAATAGGTGTTTTTGTTTTTAAATCACTAGGAAATGAGAAATCAAAATTTTGTGTAGGCATGTTTTTTTTTAACAAATATCGCGATTAAACAACAATATAAACGGTATTGACACAAAACTATTTTTAAATTAATTAAAAATTATATTTAAATATATTCAAATTGTTGGATTTTAAGTTTTTTTAAAATTTTGTGAAAATTGCCTATATAATACCCCTTAAAATTTGGGATGTTAGCATGGCCATTTTTAAGGGGTTCTATATAGGTAGGAAATTTTTAGAAAATTTTAAGAAGAATGAAATCTAACAAATGAAAAATTTTTA
Organism: Pemphigus obesinymphae; assembly: GCA_025469235.1. Classification (NCBI taxonomy): domain Eukaryota; kingdom Metazoa; phylum Arthropoda; class Insecta; order Hemiptera; family Aphididae; genus Pemphigus; species Pemphigus obesinymphae. The sequence continues at coordinate 9,101 of JAIPRL010013423.1, forward strand.
TATGCATTTTTAAAATGACTAATAATATTGGCCCCATTACTATTATTATTTTATATAATAGTTGTTTTTTATGAATTAATACAGTTTTATTGAAATTCTTTTGCATTTCTCATTTATAACAACTTACAAATATCTTATAAACATAAAACAAAAACCAAATGATAAAAACAAAATTACCTATTGCCCTGTGGAGCTGTTTTTCGATATGTGTATTTAAATATGTTTTATGAATTGTTAAGAACTCAAGATTTTTAATTTTTTTTAATAACTTTAATTCATAAAAAAATTAAAATATCCTAAAAAAAATCCGTAAAGTGCTAGATAATGTTGTTATCTATAATTTGTTTTTCGTTTCATATTTTTAAGATGTTAAAAATGAGAAATGCTAACATGAGTTTTTCATTGAAAATTGATTTTGCTGTCACCATTATGTGAAGTGAACTTTATAAATATATTTATCGTATTGTTCCTTATACGAATTTGTAAAATAATTTATTAGAATTTCAAATTGATTCAGGCGATGACATTTTATCAAACCATATGAACATAGTCTCCGGGAAATGTAAATATGTAACACATAGAATTCAAAATGAAATAATTCAATTAGAAAAACTTAATTTCGAAACAATTAAAATACAAAAAAAAAAATCCTTCAAAAATAAAAATCCAATCATAACCCAACCAATGGAAATTAAATCATAAGGTTCTCAGTTATCTGTGAATAAATATATTAAACATTTTTTTTTAAACAAGTCAAATTTTAAAATATTTTCGAGTAAATGATTATTTGGAAGGATTAAATCTGTTAATGTAAAATTTGATCTGTATCCATGGAGATGACACCCTGGAAAATACCTGAATATTACTAAAACCGGTAATCGGAATAATAATCCCTGGAACAATAGTCTCTAAAATGAGTTTGATTAATAATCCCCGGAAAAATAATCCCCAAATTTTCGAAGCAATTGTAACTGCCAATTCTGGGTTTAGGTCATTGTTAAGGCATCAAAATAAATATCAAAAATTTAACCATCTGAATCCGGTATCAAAAATGAATTGATATTTAAATATTTAAATATTTAACCCTCTTGGCGTATGTACAATAACTTGCGTTTTAAAAAAAACTGATGTAACTTGATTACAATTTCGAATTTATGATCATGGTTAATATTAAATCAAAATTAGTTTAAAAAAATGTACCTATCCGAATAATCCAGTGTCAATAATAGCTTTTGAAAAAATAATTACTTATTCGAATGCGGTATCAAAAACAAAAGTTGCTATTTTAATAAAACTCAAGTTATTGCACACATATGCATAAAAAAGGTTTACAATTAAACAGCGATTCCTATTTTTGATGCCTAAACCATGCTTCAAAAATTTGGGGGTTATTATTCCAACTCCTTTTGGGGGATTATTATTCCAGTACCTATTCGTTAAAACCTGTAGTAAATATAAAATTATTATTATTTATTT
>JAIPRL010013424.1:0-10576 GCA_025469235.1 Pemphigus obesinymphae
TTTATTTTATATTATTTTTACATTAATTAAATACATGATAAAACTAAAATTTATGAAAAAAAACCAGTTACCTAAATTTTTATTTTATTTTTACATTAATTAAATACATCTTAAAAAAATAAAAACTAACATTTCTGAAAAAAATCTGTCACTTTAGTTTGTTTACTAATTGCAAGCGTAGTTATTTCGTATGTTAAGGCATTTTCTAATTGGACTGTGTCTGAGAACAATGAACTATTCTGTACCTCGGTAGAAGAAATATATTTACGTATGCCTTTTACTGCTATCAATGCCTCTATCCGTAGACTTCTTATTTATGGAATTTCTCGATCTTCGGTCCCATCATTTTCTTCATCACTTTCTTCTTCGTTTTGTGTAGACATGCTCGTACTATCAGATGGATTTTCATATACAGTATAATAACGCACACACAAGATAACTTAATAATTGAGGTTTTTATTCAGGTATTCCAAAATAATTCTTAATTTAAGATAAAAATTATTAATAGCAACGTCATAAAAGTGTCGGTTATTTAGAGTGTCCTGTATTTAGAGGTTTTCCTATACATAAATAGTGAAAATGTCCCCGTCCCCGAAAAAACGTCCGCTATTTGGAGGTGTCCGCTATTTAGAGGTTAGGTTCTTTCCGTTAAGGGAGGTTTCACTGTAGTAGATATATCTGGATAAACTGTTTATCCAACACCTCCAAGAATGCATTTAGGTGCTATCATTTACTGTCTACACTAATTTCACATTTGTTTTTACCATTGAATATTATGATTTACTCATTTCTATAGACTTTAAAATGTATTACCTATATAGTACCTATACTGCTAGTAATTAATTTGTGTACAGTTTTTATTATTATTAAAATGATTATATAAAAATATCAACCGCCACTGCTGCGATTTCAGTGAGTAATGATGATATTCATCGTTGACCTTAACCCCTCGATGATTCAATTATGTTCTACGTTTTTACAGAACATGAAATAAACATAATATTATACAATACGGACATTTGCAGTTTGCATTATTATTATGTGTTTTGAAAATAAATAATCGATGTTTTATTGATGGGACTGAACAAAAAGTCGGAAAACCCAGAGACTTAATGAACGGGAACAACCTTTTATGTATATTATGATATTCAACTGGTGGATGACGTGGGAACGTCAAAAAAAAAAAAAAAATAAAAAAAATATGACGCATTTAAAGTCTTAGAGGAATCGTGCGGTCGAACAATCGTTAGTATATACGAGTATATACATTGTGCTATTGCTGCACCTGAAACACATTCTGTCGTTCGTTATGCAATAAACGCGTTTAACGGAATCGATGTCGGAAATAAATAAATGCTTAAATCGATTTCGCATTACTTTTTACAAACGTTTACGTTATAGTTTATTGAAAAAAATCAAAAGATCCGAGATTTTCTCATAGTTTTCCCTCGTCATGGACGACCCACCTTTGCACATCCACCCGGATCCCATAAAAAATAATATTGTCGACGTTGGAAACGTTTGTGATGGGGAAAAACGGTCCGCTCGCTACAGGACCATTTAGAATATACGTTGTATACTATCTGACGCGAAACCCCGCGCAAGTCTGTACGTCTGTCAAAAGTAATATAACAAGGAATAAACATCACTTTATAAACACCGGCTCCCTCACACACCTAAAGTCACATATTATTACAGGTAATAAGTCATAAATATTTATGTTTATTTTTGCTGCAGGCAGCGTGTATAGGTTAGTACTATACGCAATATATAAAACTTCTGTACAGGTACTTAATATAAAAGGTTTAAAACACTGAGGAGGCCAACACGGTTATTAGGTCCCTCGCTTGGCTATACGTCCCTGGGCCCCTATATATGCGGTATACGGTTATGATACGTCATATACATTTTAATTTTGGTATTTATCGCGAGTATTCAACGCACTAATTAGAATTTACATTTACGTTAAACAAAATAAAAAAAAAAATAAAAATGTTTTACATACCGAATAATTTAATTACAATTTCTACCACAGATAAGTATGTCGTGTTCGAATGTGATTAAAACGGAAATTCAAAATTTCCACGATGTCAGAAATCAAATTTTTTTTTGTAATAATATATATATATTCGTTTGAAAATTCGAAAATAAATTTTAATTATACCTTCTAAATACGTATTCGTATATTGTTTTTTCGGTAAACCGTTTCGGCAACTCTAAATGTCCTGTCCGCTCGTAAATTTTATAGGATCAATAATATTATTTTAGTAGATATCGTTATTTAGAGGACGTATAATAATAATATTAATAGTACTTAATTATATGACGCACGAAATACGAAAATCATAAATCTAGGCGATTATCGTGTAGTTGACTCCCTTATTTATATTTAAAATTAATATATAATTAATATTCATCATATTACGTCCGAAATTTTATATTAATTTGACATTAAAAAATAGATTTATAAAATGAAAAAAAAAAAAAAAAACAAATAATTATAATAGTAATAAATAAAAATCGACGGAATCGCTCACTTGTCAGGCGTCGGGTCGGATAGGATGTAATGACATTCGGATGGGGAATACATTTGAAAGCAACGATAAATAATTTGTTTCGATAAAATTATTATAGAATATGAAAAATGTATTACATTAATACATTACTTAAATATAATTTTTGCGAACATTTTAAGTCTCTAGAATCATTATTTACAGAATTACGAGAAAATAACCATAATCGATTTTGTTTGTTCTTAGACGTTAAAACAACTGGTAATATCAAAAAATAATATCATTAATATACAAACTACATATAATTTGATTTCAGAAAAGTAAAAAATTGTGCCTAAATATGAAGAGATATCGAATTAATTTTTGTGGTCGAATATGTCGAAAATTGATATAGAAAATAAAAAAAGTGATTAACCAATATCATTGCAAAACCGAGAGATCTTTCACTCCACTTAAAATATCTAACGTATACAAATATATTATTAATAGTGGAATTTTTGGAGAAAAAAATACACTGTACAGTGTACAGGATGTAACAACACTGTATTACAAATTAAATAACTTTTTTCTATTTAATATTTTCAAATTGTTTTCAAATAATTATTATACACTCTTATAGTCTTACACTTTAAATAAAATATTTAAATTTTTTCTAGATATTATAGTTAAATTTATAATATTATTAAATTATACAATAAAATATGAAAATTCGTTATTTAGTAAATCTGATTTAAAAAAAAAATTTGATTGGAATTTGTTTTTACTAAGATTAGTACATTTTTTTTACAACTATTTAAAGTTTGTGAAAATGTGAATATTTTTTTTCTTACCTAATACTTTTATGTACCTGCTTAATACAAATTGTAATTGGTTTAAATGTCAAAAAAATGTATTTCATAACAAAATTAGTAAAAATTCAATTATGTTAAATTCTCTCAGAAGCATTGAGTTAAAAGTTACGTTATAATAAATTCCCGAATAAATGTCTACAGATCGTCTCCGTCCGACCGGGAGGTTCGTTCCGAATATATATATATATATATATATATATATATATATTATCGTTTATATATTATCTGTCGATATACTTACGGTAACGTCCGTTATTTGAATACTTTAAATACGAGAAATTTTAAATATTGTATCATCAATTATGTTGCTCAGTGGGAGCGGGGATGAACTTTCGATACGGGTACGCCGGTTTGAATCCCACTCTGCTAATCTAGTTTTTTTGCGAACTTTTTTTATCCGATATCCGAAATCGTAATATATTTTCCTATCATTATAATTTTTATTACCCATTTAATATTTCTTATCATTTTTTTTCCGTTTGTTTGAATTAATAGACATTAAATTAAATTATACGTTGTATTATACTCTGTGACGAGCCTGTATTTAAGTATTTCAGTACTATAACTCGTTAAGATCAAAGTTACTATGGAAAAACTCGGTTAAAAAAGTCAATTTTTATAGTTTCATAATAAAAATTATTTTTCAAAATCACTAAAAAAAAACATTTATTATGAAACGCATAAAATATATAATTGTACTATTACCTAATATTATTATGAAAAAATTTATAACCCTAAGTATTATTTACACATTATGAGTATTATAAGTGTTATTCTTATTTAAAAGTTAATATTATAATTAATTATTATACTTGAATTTTGTTATTATGACAAATTCGTGAGAATCATTCACCTCTCTACTCTTTTAATGTAATCGGATGATTATAAAATATAACTATAAAAAAAATGAGATATCATACAATGACAGTTTATAACGGTGAAGTTAATTAGTGATAAACAGAATAAATAATTAACGGTAGTTGAGTTAAAGTGTTGAAAAAATATTTACTTTTTAACTTTAAACTTTTTCTAACGAATTAACGGCATTGACGAACTAGAATTGATGGGTTAGAAACGTATTCGCATTTTAAAAGTTAAAAATTTTCAAAAATAAATGACCGAACTCTAGTAAAAAAATATTCCACCAATATAGTTAAAAAATCCAATTTTCGTTTTATTTACTATAAAATTATATTAAATAAAAAGTATTTTAATTTTATAGCGAGAGTGCGACAAACGAATGACTTTAAAATATTGTATAGAACTGATGATATCATAAATACATTAAAGCTGCCCTGTGCGTATAGTGTTAACGGTGCCCGGACGATTCGCACTGGACGACACGCATCGGTCCGCACCGGCACGCCACGTTCCGGACTGGCACGACAAATTATTATCACTATTTTTTATTGTTGACTGTCGCCCGGGGACCTCGAACGCACGCGGTCCAATATTTTCCGCGTTGTTCTAAGTCAGCGACGGAACAACTATTCTGCGGCAATTCGTTCGATAAAAATCAAAATCGGGACCGTCCTTTTCGTTCGAAAGAGTTTTTAAACGTTCGTTACATTCGTTCGACGGGAAACGCACGGAAGCACAAAAGTTTCTGCGAAAATAGAGAATGTGATTTCAAAAAAGCGTCGGTTCTCGCCGGGGTAACAGTGAGCGTGTAAACTTATACGGAACGGCGTGCCGCGGTGTACACATTATACCTACGTTTCCGGTGACTCCGCGGAGTTCGGATGAGAGATTCCTCCAGCTGGCACACACGAATATATATGAAAAAAAAAAAAAAAAAAAATTAAAATTGAACTTTTTCGGACATAAATCTAAACAAGAACTATAGGTAGTTTGTAGCATAGTGTTATTCTATATAAATGCACACAGACTATACTGTACACTAAGCTTGAAAAAAGTTTTAAGCTTACTCCCTACTTTAAACTGCAAAACTAGAAGAATTAATTATACGAGTAGATTCTTACACGCTCGGTATAAAACCTTTGAACGTTTATTCTACATATAATACAATGTAAATGAAAATAGGAATCCTTTTAGAATAATTTAACTATATACACATTTAAAGTAGCAATTCCCAGATAATAATACGGAAATAGTGTTCTGAAAAATATATTTCCGTAAAGTAAAAATAAAATGTACGATGTTTTGTAAGCCATTTTTGGTCCGAAAAATAAAAATCAAAAACCAATTTTAAATTTAATAAGCAATATTTTTACGTTTTAAAAATATTTTTCAAATATTAACGAATGCTGTTAAAATATTTTCATAAAACAGATTTTTTACGTTTTCAGTTATTGGAGAAAAATTGTCCCAAAGACATTATTATTATTAAAACATTTCACTTGCGGGAAAATCTTCGAGAATAATTATGGATTTTACATTATTATTACATAATTGTATTATTCGTACAATATATGTTTATTAAAATAATATTGAAGATATTTATCAAGCGTTTTTTGTCTTTTCAAAATCTAAAATTTCGCAAAAACTTTTCGAAGAACATTATGTTTTTTGCGTTATTTTGGAAATTTGTGGATTTTTTTATTTAATCTATGATCGTGTGTACATTTAGTTGATAAATTGTTAATTACAAATAAGTGTACAAGTTCTTTGCCAAATTGACAATCTATGGTTTTCGGTCGAAGAGAGCGATTTAAAAGTCTATCCCCTCCTTAAAATTAGTTTCAGTGAATTATTGTTAAAACTGCGCGAATCATTTACTTCAAAATTATTTAATCAACGTGGTTTGCCAGGGCGAGTTCATACCCTTTCAGTATTTAACCGATTATTTTGGTCGTCTAATTACTATGATAGAAAATAGTTTACAATTTAATTCCCTCGGGAGTTCCTTCACTATAATTACAAAACGATTATATCGGAATATATGTATAGTACATTCGGATAATAGGCCGTATAAATTATTTGAAAAAAAAAAAAAAAACGAATAGGTAATTGTTTTAGTAATGTCATTTTCAAAAGTTGAATTTTATTGTCGAATTACAAGTGTAATATAAAAAAAAATAATAAAATAATAAGTAAAGCGCATCATATCTTAAATATCTTGGTCAAAATATGACGAATGATTTAAATTCCATTTATCGGTAATAAGGGGGGGGGAGGGATGGATAGAAAAATATGATTTTTGGAAAAATTACCCATTCCAAGAACGCGAACGCAAACGTTTTAAATTTTTCTAATGAACGTTCCAGACATTAATTAAATATCATTTAGATTTCATGTTATCTTACTTACTTCTTTACTTAATTGATATCATCTTGGTTTCATTGAATATTGATTGCGATCTTATATTAATAAATATCGTATTTTAAATTATGAGTGAAGCAGGTAACAATGGTTTTACAATTATGTCTGTATATTTTTATACTTTTAGAAAGAACAAAAAAGTAGGAATTTTTGGGTAATAATATTTTATGATTGGGAAATGCATTTCAGTTGATACTTAAGCTGTAAAAGTGAAGTAAATTTAATAAAAAAAAAAAAAAGAAAAAAAGGAAGCTATAGTGAATATAATATTGAGAAATTTCAATTTTCGGTCATTAATATTCGACGTTTCTGTCTGTGTAATTTATGTCAAGCGACCAATTAAGGTTTAATAAAAAAACGTTGACATCGAATTCAAAAGGGTCAATATTTTTTGAAGCAATTTATTTAAAGTTTCTACAGTGAATAGTTCTAAGTCTAAAATTGACTATGTTATAGCTGTTTCTTAATAGGAAAATTAACTCTATCAATTTCGGATTGAATACCATATATTAAAATTACTTATGAAATTTCAGCCCATTTAAATTTGGTGCGAAAAAAATACCCTATATCGTTTCATATTAATACATTTTTTTTTTTTTTTTTAACTCTTGTAGATTTACTTTGTCATATTTTGGACACCAAATTTGGATAAGAAGAATTATTTAAAGTCATTTCGACATATAAACAATGAATCTAATTAAAATATTTACCAATTTTCAGTCATTTTAAACATAAAGAAATGTATAATAATTATATACATATAAATTAAAATTATTTTTTGGGTTTATATTTTTAAGCAGAATTTAAAAGTTTTTGGCGGTCAACTTATGAAATCAGGAACTTTTTTTCGAAAAATGTCATGTCGAGATATTTTAATGATTTAATAATATTTTTAATTCCAAACTTTTTACCTGGTGATGGTTTAAAGTTTTTAGAAATTGCATTCTTGTGGCTACGTTTGACCGCGTGCCGCGTGTTAGTGTAATTTAATTTCTATATGAGTTCAAGCTCACTATTTAGAAGTGTGCTAAATATCTGGTTATAAAATGTTTTATTAGCAACAAAATATAATTCCATAAATTTGTTTAACCTAGGAACTATACTTAAGTTATAAAAAACTAAAACCAACAAAAAGAATAAATATTGTGAGTATTAATATCCCGTAACCATATGGTAATGAATTTTAAGAACAGACGGACGTAAGCAGATATGAGGAATAATAATGATCTCTTCAATTATGTTAGATTTTCCGTTTTCGTTTTCCTAATAACTACCTATATATGACTAATTAATTGTAAGGACGGTTGATTGTCAAATCAATTAGGTCTCTAGTAACTATGTATTAAATCGAATAAAAATAGTAAATATTGATATTGGTAATCACACCAATGATGGATGTTAGGTAAAACACACTCTTGGAGCGTGCTAGATTTTCCGTTTTATAGCTCCCTGTAGTAACTACAAATAACTCAATTTAAAGACAATCTATTTTAAAATCAACAATTTACCTCGTAAATATATACTAGTAAATATGCAGACAGACGGACGGACATAACGGGAATAAAAGGTGTGTAAATTCCTGTTTAAAATCCTAAAATTATAAATCACTATTAGGCAATCTAATATGGTATACAACAGTATTTTCAAACCGTTAAAAGTCATTAAAATATATCTATACGTAATGTTTGCCAAAAACAAAATTTAGGGGTAATTATACAAAAAATAAAATTATCCCCAATATCCTATGAATTGATTACACTGTATACAGAGTGTACGTATAGTAATCATCAATTGTATAACAGCTGAACAGAGTGTGGTTAAAATGTTTCAGTTGTTTTTTATCAACCATATACTTTACCTTGTGGTCTAATGTAATTTCGTTTTATAATGAATCAAAAATTCTGTTCCATAATTATTTATTATTATTTACGTGTGTCTAATACTGCAGCTTAAAAAATTTGAAAAAAGACCCTAGATTTTGATCGCATAATATTTATATAAATGTATTATTTGAATAAAAAATTTTGTACGTTACTAAGTAAAAAAATTCGAGGAGTTTACAGTGGCTTACAAGTTTTTAAATTGTATACTTTTACATAATTTACATAACCCCGATGTAATATTCAATGAATTTTTCACTTACCCTGTTGAAACGCTTATACATTTGTTTAAAAAATATATACATATATATATATAACGAAACTCGTGTTCATGTGGTATGTGCAATGTACTATTGAGTTTAACCCAGACCACTTGTTTATGTTTCAAGTTGTTTGAATTGGGTTCGGTCTGGAATTTTATGACTATATATGTTTGGACAGAGTCGGAAGTTCATTCAAAGTTTTTTATTCTACTCGATAAATAATTTAATGAAAATTCGAATCAAAGCCGCCAAACCCTATAAAAAACGGTGTAAAAAAAAGCAATTTCTCGGAAAGTATAATATATAGATGTGCATTGGTATAAAAAAAAAAAAAAAATGGTGAAATTTGTCGATTTAAATCCTAATTATGAGAATTCCATATCAACTAATGAGTCTAAAGGATTGTTTAAAACGAATATGCACATGAGGAAATGAATAGTTTTAAAGATTCTATTCGGCCAAAAGGTTAAATAGGCTTAAATCCAATAACGCAAAAATTAGGTGGTACTCGATTCGATATTTCCGATTCAATTTATACCTGGACTAAACGCGGTGAAGTCTTCGACTAGGTCACGGAAACACAATTTTCAACGGTATTATTATTTTATACATACACACACACACACACACACACACACACACACACACACACACACACATATATATATATATATATATTTATGAATGGAAAAGTGAATAATATTACCGTTGTTTAGAGGGACAATAAATATAATGGTTCATAACCTATAAATAAATATATTATTTTATATATTACACACGTGTGCCTCCACTGAATATCATGACAGCTGCTGGGCTCAGTATTCAATATTATACGACGACACTATAGATACCTGTATATCATTATCTCTAGAAATATATAGGTATCTGTGCAAAAAGCAGGGCTGAGTATATAAATATAATATACCTATAGTTGTCTACATAACGGTATAGAGCTGATCGAATAAAATTCTGTATAGTTATAGTGATAATACGTAGATAAAATGAAATAGCTAATGAATATATATATATGGACAGGACGTTATACCAATAGGCGTGTTTTGGCGATGGAGTTTTGAGCAACCGGGTTGCTAAAATTGTTTATTTTAATTGCCACTTTAAAAACTTTTTTTTATTGTTTTATTTATTTATTATTGTTAAATATAAACATACAGACATTTCTTATGAAATATGAAAATAATTCGTCTCCAAAAGCAACCTTGAGTAGGAGACAAGAGTTCGAATTTAAGTAAATATTTAAAGGAAAATTAAAACAATAAAAATAGCAATATCATGATTGGTACATTGTAATAACATACGAATTAAGAATCATTTAAAACTATAATATATCTACATTTTAGACAAGAAAGATATACAGTAAGAAACATAAATTATTTAAATAAGAATTGAACATTAAAAACTTTACAAATAATATTAATTTAGAATAACGAAAATTATTTATTACTTAAATTAATGTTTTAACATATTGCAAGACAAATATTATATTTAACATATCTTTTAAATATACTAAAACGAGTGAAACTATGAACATCGATATTCATTTTATTACATAGGCTAATACAAATATTAAACGGGCTTCTCTTACCAAATTCAGTAAAACATTTATTAATTTTATATATATTTTTATTGTTTTTCCGTTTACAGTAGTTATGTCTAAAACTCATTTCATTCAAGTTCACATAATATAAATTTAATAAGATCTCTTTTATGTGTAATTGTTTTAAACTAAATAAATTATATTCAATATAAAGATCATTTGTACAAGTACG
>JAIPRL010013425.1:0-10576 GCA_025469235.1 Pemphigus obesinymphae
ACACCGAAGCTACGCTCAGAATCGTTTTATTGAATGCAATGATTTATCATTGCTTTCAAATTCAATACATCCACCAAAAGTACCCTGCCCAGTATCGAAGTGCATCCACCAATACTGACACCCGACGAGCGAAGTGCTTCCACAACCTACTGACCGGCTTTTTCAATAGTTAGATTTTAATTTTTCTCAAAATTTTCTAAAAAATGACTATATAGATTTATATTGAAAATGGTCGCACTGATATCTTCTTAATATGTACAATATACGAGTATATGTAACGCGGACATGTGCAGAACTTGCATAATATTTATTATATTAGTATACTGTGTTATAAGACTTAGAGGAGTACATACGGACAGATTTTTTTACCAAAATTTACACATCGATTTGTCCGCTATATTAATTTGAATAATTTGGCAAAATGTTGAACGTTCCTTTAATTTAAGGTTTAAAATTAACCGTCAGTTTCTTCTAGATATGTCATGGCAAATTTAAATATGTTTTTTTTTTTTTTTTTTTTTGGTTGACTAAAGGCGAAATTAACACTAAAGACATAATGAATAAAATAAAGATGAAGAAATAAGTCAAACACTGGTTAACATATTATTACAATTTTTTAAATAATTCCACTTTTAGAGATAAATCCCAGAAACTCTAATATTAATATAATGTGAATTTAGTGTGTTTACTCGCATTACTATATTAAGATCGATAGTTTAAGAAGATATCACATCCGTATTCACTGTATTGGTCTATGCAATGGACCATTTAGCGAAATAATATTCAATGCAGAACTTAAGGTGTGGCGTTTTGGAGAAAATTAGAATTTAAACACCTAAAATAACATACTCTTAAAGAAGAATATTTTCGAGGATTTTGCATGTACTAATTTCGTAAAATTTCGCTTGACAATAGAAACATTAGTTCACTCATTAGTCAGTTCGACTAAAATCGCAAAATAATAGGGCGTGACAATTTAGCTATCATAAGAGGACCATACCCACTCGAATTTTAAGAAGCGTTTTATATAGACAATGAAAATTAAATTACACCGTTCTTTTGTAATTTACACGTTATCGCCTATAATCGTATATATCGATAGTAGCCGTAAAACGGTAAATTTATAAAATGTTTTGAACAAACTAATTTTGCATTCTGATTACAGTATTAGATGTAACAAAAATTGGCATAAAAAACAAATTAAGAAATTATTGCACTAAATAAAATATGAGAACTTTAACTGTGCCGTAGTGTTGAGTTTTTTAATATGTATATTTAAAAACCTAAAAAAAACGTAACATTTTAAAATATTCAAATTAAAATATAAATAATTTAATAAAATGTTTAAGTTGAAAAAAATTTCGAGCTCTAAAGATCGGCAAATATTTTCAAACTTTGGAAAAATTTCAAAACCGAAATACTATTTTGATCAGTGATATATTATTATATTTTACCTATGTTATAAGTAAATAATGAACAATTTGATCCGGCGTGTTACAAACTTAATTATTTTAGCAAAATATGGAGAAATGGGTCACTATATTGCAGGGTAATCGTTTTTGGTATCTAACACATTTTTATTTTCAGCAAACTGGTAAAAAGTGAACCTAATTAAATAAGTTTTATTCCCGTCTGCCCAGTCTAGACTGTGAAAAAAATAACACTAGTTCGAGAAAAATCACCACTAAATTTTCGCTAGTCTGGGATATTGTCTCCTCAAATCTTTTCTTTCCCTTTAATATACGGTATATTGAACATAATTATTATTGTATAATTAAAAAAAGATAATGGTCTACTACTGCTGCATCGTATATCTATCATCATTAAAAATTATTGAATAGCGTCCAATTTCATAAACAATTTCTTAACAATTTTATTATAATAATACATTTTTCGTTATGAAATACTTTGGTGGTGACTATTATATTAGTTTGCTTATGAGTTACTCGAATTTAGAAATATTTCAGATAACGATATAGAAATAAAAATTAGTTTTTATACAATCTATATCTTAATGATACGTCATATTACAATAAATCGAAAATATTATTCAAATAATTATAGAATATATTACATACTCCACTAATATTGTCACGAATGAATTATTTATATAACAATATATTTAGTTTCACATAATGATTTTTTTTATAATTAACCCTTTGAGTGCGACGAGTATAGGTACTCGTCAAGACGATGGCGCAATCACGGCCTGTGGACGAGTATACTCGTCAAGGTATATAAAACATTATCTATTGGTTCTATATACGTGAAATCTATGTTAATCGGTGGACAATAAAATTTCAAATTTTTTGCAAAAATAGAATTTTTATTACGATTTGTTCCACGACGTAAATAAATATTTTCATTTTTGTTTTTATTTGGGGTTCTCAATAGGTTATCTTATTATTGTTGATATAAGAATTGCGCACAAATTTTACGTTTCACGATTCGAGCTTAAAATTATTATTATTTATAAAAAAATGTGTTCAAACAATTATATTCCATTATGATACGTTATTTCATTCCATTCACCGATTATCCGATAATCGTGATACATTTTGGGAACCACTGGTCACAAAAATTAAAAAGTTAAGTACCTCAGTCAATATTAACTTTTTTAATTTCTGTATTCAATGAATGACTTCGAATAATTTCGAAAATGTTGTAAATATATAAAAATTGGAAATAAAAAATATCGATTTTATGCAGTCTTGGAGGGAGGGTAACGATGCAAAAAACTATGTAACACTGAAAGGGTTAATATCATTAGTTAAATTAGAGATAAATATATACTTAACTCCCGTTTTTTTTTCGATATATTCTGTACAGGGATATCAGTATGAAATGGTCACGATTCTGTTTCACAATAATATTAAGCGAGGTTAGTTTTGTTTTCGAATTATTAAAATAGTTGGTATATAATATATTGAAAGGTAAATATGAAAAACATAACTATAAGATTAAAGTTTTAGGTTTCTAAACATAAGTTCAGACACCTTATATCTCCGTCATGGCTGTAGCCAGGAGGGAGCTATGGATGATTCAACACCCTGCCAATTTCAATTGATTTATATAAGTGATATATATGATTTAAGGTTATAGCCTATAGATATACTA
Organism: Pemphigus obesinymphae; assembly: GCA_025469235.1. NCBI lineage: Eukaryota > Metazoa > Arthropoda > Insecta > Hemiptera > Aphididae > Pemphigus > Pemphigus obesinymphae. The sequence continues at coordinate 3,118 of JAIPRL010013425.1, forward strand.
CGAAGTATGATAACAGATGTCATATTTGATATTACTCTGTGAAGACTATTATACGGTATCAATAAGCCGATTAACATGGGAATAATTATTCTAAATAGACTACATACAGATCAAAAAATGAGCAGCCCTCCACGAAAAATAATCTTGGCATATCTGCCCTATCTATTCGTTGTCATAATAATTAGTTCATATAGTTATCAGATAAATTGTTGATTTGACAATGAACTGTTCTTACGATTAATTAGTTATATAGAGTTATAACAGGGAAACTATGTATTTAATAATACAACGAGATTTTGTATGAAGGTACACTATTTGTTAATTTCTGAAAAATTTTCTACGATGATTTTGCATTAATTAATTTGAAATATTTTATAAGCTTTATCGCTAAAGTTTTTATGAAAACTGTACGTAAAACTGTAGGTTGTTATCACATTATATAGTATGGTAACTGAATGTTTTCTTTATATTTATTATACATTTGAATCAAATATATTTATATAGCATTTATAAATTCTCGACAAAAATAAACTTTTTTTTGTTGTTGTATGAATTGGTTTTTATATATTATTTAATAGTTGTACTTATTTTCGGACTTCACAAGTTAAAAATAAACATTATAAATTCAGACGATATTTAATATTATATTCTATGTGAATTTACGATCATAATATTATACTCTTACGACGACCGGAAGCTGATTTCCTTCATTTTGTTGAATTGGATTTCTGTCAATACATGATAATACTAATAATATGATGTAATGACTTCCTTATATAAGTAATAACTAATAATAATCAACAGTCTGACAGTTTCGTAAATATATAGATATAGGTAATTTATTAGTTAACGTATTAATTATATGATTAGAAATTGATTCAAATAAAACTTTTCTTTAAATTTTTATAAGCTATATTTTGTATATATCTATGGCTATATAGACTGAAATTCCTATAAAGGACATTTTTTTATAAACGCGATAGAACGAGTATAATAGTATAAAATATAAAATTACCTATGTAATATATTTTAAGACCACATAATATTATATTAATATTAATATTAATTTATTATAAATTGTAATATATATATATATATATATATTTATGAGACTGCACATTATATAGTTGATGTTTCGAGAGTTATAACGGGCCCAGTAGATACTGGGTGATAATCTTTTGTTCTTGAAAATGGTAGTTTAAGAAACTTGAAAGCAATTTTATATTATTTGTAATCATATGTTCTGTGGCGTAGTATCAAAGGTGCCATGACAGTTATTTGACTGATAAGAAACAAGTATCATGATTTTAGATTATATAATCATTTTGCCAATGCTGGATGAGCGGCGAGGATCATTTATAGCAAGCCTACGTCACTGTTTCCTATTCTATTGTTATTAATGAAAAAGATTCTGTGATCTTAAAATATATACTGAGCTGCCATTTGGCTTATTTTTTAATCATACGTTTTCTGAGGTGCCAAAAAATTTGATACCAAACAAATTTGTATGATAACGATTATTTTGGGTCATGATAACCACACTTTGATAGGCCAGCGGATGGTGGAGAAATGTAAACAAATGACATATCATTCTAGTATCATGGGTGTACTCAATAACTTGTTATTATCCAAAAATAACTTTATATTTCAAACGACTGGTACTCAAGGATTTTAGACTTAACCTTATGTATCAAACGGCTGGTACCCAATAATTCCTAACACTGGAAGTGACGCTTCTGTATTGTTCTGTGTTGGTAATTATGATAATATATCGTTTCTAATATAACGAATAGATTCCAAGGATTCTAGTACAATATCCAGTATGAATCCCAAGCCGCCCAGCAATGTCGTTTCAGTTATGTTTTGTGCTACAATACAGGACTCCAATAAATGGTCGGCGGGTGATAGGGGAATGGATCTCGAATGTTTTTGTTCTTGTACGAGTATGATTACCACGCTTACCTAGCGGACTAAAACTAGACATACGTTACTTCAATAGAATTTATTGTTCTCGACGGGATCAATCCTAAGAAATGAATATATAATGTATTAAATTAGCTTCATTTTAAATTTCTAAACATAAGTTTAGATACCTTATATTCCCGTTATGTTCGTCTGTCTGCCCGTAGTTACTAGTACATAATTACGACTGTATTGATTAGGTTACACGGGAGATATAGATATTATTCTTTGTTTTATATTTTTGTTTAATATACGTATAGAATTTAGTACACTCGCAGAGTGGCCTTTCTTAACTTTTTTAATCACATGTTTTTGAGGTGTCAATCAAATTTGTATGATATTGATTATTTTGTCATCGTTATAATCTAGGGTGAGCATAGTTTTAAAATTAAAAAAAATATAATAATATATAATAAGCTAAAAAAAAAAGGAAAAAGTCATTCGTAATCTTTCCTCAATAAAAAAAAAAAAATGGGACTCCAATTCTATAAGCGAGACAAAAAGCGGCAAAAGAAGGAGGGGGGTCAAAACCTTGAGGTGCTTCAAAAATTTGGGGACTACCTAAAAAAAAAAAACTTTTAGTATGTTATAAAAGGTCAGTAAAGCGTGAGTACACATGTTACAATTGTTAAGTAAGTGATGGTCGGAGGTTTGAATCCAATCGCCGAAATTAAGATTTGTTGTAAAATGTACAGTAAAAAAAATTAGAAGTCATTCGTGAACGTGGGTTTATTCGATTCGAGCACGAGAGTAGCAAGTAAGTAGTACGATCCCTAGTTGAAAATTTGGAAATTCGTTATGAATTTTCAAAAATTAAGAAAGATTTTTAGGAACTATAGAGGGATTAAACTTACGAGTAACAGTATGACAATTTAGGAAAAAACAATAGATAAGAGAGTAAGAAGTGAGATATTTGTTTGGAGAAATCAGTTTGGGTCAATACTTGGGAGGTCAATAATGGAGCCAATATTTTACATAAGACAGTTAGTAGATAAGTACAGAGAAAATAAGAGAAAATTGTGTATGGTATTTATTGTTCTAAAAAGGCGTATGATAGGGTTCCTAGAGATATTTTTAATTGGGTATTAATGAAGAAAAGGTTACCAAAAGTGTACGTGAATGTAATTGAAGATAAATATGTATGAAAGGGCAAGTACAAGATTAAGGAATTTGTGTGAGAAAGTGAGGATATTACGGTCAGAGTAGGGTTCGGCTTTGAGTCCTTATTTATTTTCCCAGGTTATTGATTAAATAACAAAGGATATACAGAGTGATGTACCATGGTGCATGCTATTTGTATATGATATAGTGTTAGTTGGTGAGAGTCTCAAAGAAGTGGACAGTTGACTGGAAATAAGCTCTCGAGAGGAAAGGATTAAGGATTAGTAGGGGTAGAACAGAACATATAGGATATGATTTTGGAGAAAGAGAACACGAACGAATAGGGAAATGCAAGTAAGTTGAATGGGGATGTAGAGGGTGACGTTTAGAGGTTCAAGTATTTAGAATCTGTTATACAGAAGGATGGTGGTTTTCAGGATGATATAAAACATAGAATTAAATGTAGGTGGATGAAGTAGAGAGAGGTGTCAGGTATTTTGTGTGATAGGAGAATCCTAATTAGCTTAAAAGATAAATTGTATAAGACAGTCGTGAGACCTAGAGAAGTAGATAGGAAGGTAGAACAGGGAATAAGTGTCGCAGAGATGAGAATATTAAGGTGGGTGAGTGGAGTGATTAGAGAGGATAAATAATGAATGAGGTATGTTTTGTTAATAATAATATTAGAGGTAGTATATAGGAGTAGCTTCAATAGTTAAAAAAATGATGAAAATACATTTTAAGATTTTTCTATGTCAAAAGTATAAATTACTAAATAATATTAAACAATATAATCTCAAATGAATAATAATAAAAAGTTAATTTACATTATTATTCCAAAAAAAAAATATTTACACATAAAAAAAATTACCGATTTATCAATATTTACCTAAATTTACGAACATTTTACAGGTAAATTTCACATCTCTATACAGCTCTATTATGGTAGACATCTAACATGGTACTTTGTCAAAATATTAATATTTTTCTATCTTATTAGGTAGATTTTACTTTTTATATGTATATATAATGTGTATACATACATTAGGGTGACCATACGTCCCGTTTTAAAATTTATTTTTGCGGGGTTATACCATTTTTGAGTGTTTACTCTCTACCGTTTATCTAAAAAATGTTCGCAGAAAATAGACGAATAACTTTTTATTTTGCTTTTTTACCATTTTCAAATAAACATTTCGATAGAAAATGATTACGAAATTCATTTTTTAAATTATCGTTGTCCCGTTTTTTAATTTTCAAAATATAGTCACTCTAACAATACATACATATTATTATCACGTTAGAGGACCGAAGGGACGACGGATACACTTTTTCCATATCCATATCTTATCTAACGTGCGAAATGTTACCCTGTTTTTTTCATTGCCGTTGTTCCATTTTGTCAAATTTTTGTTTTCTTTACCTACCTGTTTAAATTGAACCTTGAATATATATATATATATACCTAAATACATTTATCACACGTTATAGCTATACCTTCATTAATTACATTACATTATTACGATTTTCTGCAGTTATAGGCACGAATACCATAATAATAAACGGGTTAATAATGCAAAAATAGTAATGCGAAAATTGAAAAGAAAAATTAAATACATAATTTACACGTGTAAAGATTCAGTGATTGTGTTGTGAAAATGAGTTTGAGTTTAGTCGTCATGTCGGTGAATCTGGCCAAAATACGACCAAACCGCACATCTCTATATAATTATATAGGTACTTGGCGTATCGCATAAATAGCGTATCGAAAATTCTCAAGGAAATCCGCTAAAGGAGAAAACGGAATTAAATATTATGGAATAAACGCGATGACGACAGAAATGACTAATGACAGAATGAAACAAACAAGAAAAAAACTAGTCGTTATTAGCCGGTAAAATATTATATATTATGGTTTCTGGTAAATTCCTTTTGGATACATAATATTTATGGTAATGTTAACTCGGGGAGTATCGTATTTCGCCCATTCGGCTGGCGATTTGGAATCATTAACGAAATCGTGGCATTGAATTTGGTATTATATGGTAATATTCGCGTACGAATTTGTTTACCGCGGGAATATTCGAATTTCGAACGATATATGACGTACAAATGAATATATTATTATAATGAGTTTGTTGAACCCAATGACCGAAGTCGAACGACATTTTTTTTTCTTTTTTTTTTTTCATGAAATAAGTACTCTATAGGAAGCTTGTTATTTCAACATTTGACTCAATATGCAAGCATATTTTACGGAGGGGTTCTTTTCGAAATACAATAGCCCAATCCCTTATTATACTTTAAATCTGCTCATGTGTGAAATTTTTCATACGTAGGTAAACCTATCTGCAATTAGTGGTAATCTGTAATAATTATACAATGATAATTTCAACGGTTGCAAGTCCATATACAATATATATATATATACGTTATTTTTCACTTAAATGGTAACACGAGATATTTTACACCATTGACCTTAGATATCGAAATGGGCATTTTTTTTTCCCAGGATGATAGGATAATACTAACATATATTTTGGGCATATTTTCAAAATTTTAACCCTTTCAGTGTGCACATGCGAAATTAAATTTGATTTTTGTAGTTGTTATAACCCCGATTTCTGACTCCAGATTTCTGTAGGTAAATTTTTTGTAGTAATTTCTCTTCAGTCAACCTTTGTCCTAAATTAAAAATGGACCAAGATACAAACGTTTAAAATTAGAAAATATTGATTATTTTAAAATTTGAAACAGCTGTAACTCGGTCGATATATAGGTTGTATTATATTATATTCTAAACAATGATTTATATAAAAAAATGACTAAAAAAAAAATGTTTTCTTTTTTTTATTTCTTTAAATTTTAGACAGTTATAATTTGTTCAATTTTAACTATAGATTAAGATTGAAAATATTGTTTGAAGTTATTTTGGTATCTAAATTATTGTCTTGAACTCAAAATTAATCGAGTTACAACTGTTTGAAATTTTAAAATAATTGATATTTTGATACTCAGTCAACTTTTAATTTAGAACAAAGGTTGAAAAAAATAAAATAAAAATAGGGTTTGCTATAAATCAAGTTTAATTGTGTATGAGCACACTGACAGGATTAAAGTTTTGAAAAAATATATATCATTAAACGGACACAATTTGTGCACTTATAGTAATAATGCATGGTATGCAGCACAGCTCGTTAGCTACAAAGAAAAGGTTAAAACTATTTTTGAGGCACGTAAAAAAAATTAATTTATAATTTTGAGACCATTATATTACTCCAAAATGTCAATCTTAAAATCGATTATTTATTAAACAACCTATTCAATGAAGGCAGGCTTACGTGTTTTAAGTGTTGCTCAAATTAAAATTTTATTCACAAATAACTAAATACTCATCTACTGTTATATTATATAGGCAAAGGCGTGATAAATTAAAACAGTATAAAGTAGGTACATATCTATATCTCGGGCTTGAATTAACATTTGGGAGAGTCTTCTGTATAATTAGGTACATACTATATGTACAAATATAATTAAATATATGATATATAACAATACTGAGATCATATTGATTTTTGGGTTCGTTATTTTTAATATGAAATTATATTTTTCGATATGATATTGATGTTTAAAATTATATCATTTGCAAATGATTGAAAAAGTATAAACCAATTAAAAATAGCTGAGTACGTCAAAAATAAATCGAAGAAGATAGAAGTTGCAGGTAACTGCAGTTTCGTTTGATTTCATTAAAACTCATACCAGACATCAGGAAACTATTGGAAAAATCGAAAAATGACCTCTTCAAAGTTCAAACTAGAAACAATTTTAAATCAAAAGAGTTCTATACTTTAAAACTCCAACTTTACTCCTCTACCCAAAAAAGTTTACACGTACAAATATAAAAAAATAAACACACATCATTCTGAAATGAATAGATTTTTTGTTCAGCTCAAAACCTAAAAAAAGGTCAATAAATTTACCCCAAAATTATGCAAAATTTATTCCTAAAATATTTTCTAAGGAACAAATGCAGTTTGGTACCAGAGCTGTTTTTGAGAATTTTTTTTGAAGAAGAAGATGGATATTTTGACGACAAATTCAATGGTGTTTCCAAAATTGGCCGCTCGCACTTACTTTGGAAGTTACATAAAAAAAACTGAAAAAACCCCGATTTTTCAAAAAATCCTAATTTCCAAAATAAAATTTTCAAAAATGTCCTTTTTCAAAATTTTTTTTTTTAATTGGTGTATTTTTTTATGGTAAAATCAATGGTGAAATAAAAATTAAAATATCCTATATACTTTGGAAGTTATAACATAAATGGCGTCAAAATAACTAATTTCTCGAAACTGTTGTTATACCTCGTAAAATAATCAATTTTGATCATTTTTCA
>JAIPRL010013426.1:0-10575 GCA_025469235.1 Pemphigus obesinymphae
GTTTTTGGTTTTAAATATCGTTTTCTATTTATTCCAATTTCGTTCTGGTTTTTAAATATCGGTTTTGAGTTTTTACGATTTCAGTTATGATTTCAATATTGATTTCGGTTTTTTACCGGTATTAACCTTTATTTAAAATCGGTTTCGAAATCGGTTTCAACCCCTGGTCTATAGCTAACGAACAATAAATTAAAGAACATATCTATTTAAAATTAATATATTGATAGGTAGTCAATAATAATTTTTATCTAATAACATTTAAATATTCATGTAGGTATTATTTTTTTATTGCAGAAAAATGTAATTTTATAAAAATAATTCAAATTCAAACAAGGTTTAAAAAACTGCAGCACTGATATATTATATATATATATATATATATAGGTACGAGTAGAATATAGGTAATGTATATTATATATCTATATAGATTTCAATCGGAAACCAAAGAGCGAGATTTAGACATATTGTGAAAATGTGTAATCTAAAATAAAACCATCATCACTTGATTCATTTTAGTAAAGATCTATCAAAAAGGTATTACATAATTTGTGATCTGTTGAATTCATTTGTCAATCGAAATTCGGCGATTCCTTAAGTGGATTCGTTTTCGATGAGTGTCACTTATTGTCATTGATTATAATAATATGTAATATATAGGTACCTACATGATACTTCAATTGTATAACCATATTAATGATATTTAAAGAAGGGCAGACACTTAAATATATAATAATATTTAGCATACAATAAATTAGATTAGAAGTTTAGGTAAAATTTATAAACACCTACAATTATGATTTATGAATTGAAATTTTTTTATATAGGTACACACAGTAGCGTAGGAACTATTTTTTTACTTGGCAAATATTTAAGGCTTATGAGGACGTCGCACCCGCATTTTGCTGTCTCCGTTTATCTAATGGGCAATGTAGCAAAATTACACTACGCAAAACGATAAATATGGTGTCTACGTTTAAAAAAAAAAAAAAAAAGAGGAAAACTTAAAACACTGTAACTTTTTTGATATACAATTATTTACAAAAAGTATATGTCATTTTCTAGAAAATATTCTCCTTTTTAAAATCGGTAATAGGTGTTTTAACTCTAATTTTAACGTAGACACCACATTTATAGTTTTGCGTAATGTAATTTTGCTATATTGCCTATATATTAGGTGGACGGAGACAATAAATGCGTGTGCGACGTCCTCTTATATATAGGGGAACATGGGGCAAGGCGGGGACGCTAACGTGTGAAGGCCTGTAATACACATAAAATTAAATATTTTTCTTCCAAATTTTGTTTACGCCATCTATATAGGTTATGGTAATTTATTTATTATTTTTTATGAAATTTAAAATTTTTTTTTTTTTGGTTTATAGTTTATACATTAAAATTACTTAAAAAAATCTGTCTAGTCTATAAATCTAGAGCAAATATCTAAAATTAGTGAAAGGGCAAAAAATTATACCTTTAAAAATGTGTATTATTTTTGTCCTCAGCTGCTATTTAAAAACTCGAAGATTAATTACAGTGTTTCCAGATATATTAAACACAGTGTTATTATGTTTACACAGTATCTATCAAGAACGATTTTACTAAATTGTGAGGCAGGAGAGTGAGGGCATTTATCAGATTATAAAAGTCTGCAGTAAAATGTGAAAAAGTAAGTATATGTCATATGTTGTATGGGTAATTAAGTATAGATAAGTAAAAATTAAAATATAAATATCTATGTACTAAAATAAAGGATACATTCGAATTTTTAAAAACTAATTATTTTTAAAATATGTGTTTATTTATTCTGATTGATGATTACGACCTATATACGACATTATATACATATTATGATTTATCTAAATTCCAATATAATATGTAATTTATAATAAAAAGAAGCAGTCCAGTTACAGAAATTGTCAATTGTCCCTTCGGTCCTCATACAAAAAAGTGTATTATTATTAATTTAAATTTAAATTTGAAAGCAAAGATAAATCATTGCATTCAAAAAACGTTTATTCTGAGAAAATAATTGGTATAACATTATTAAACAAAAAATTCGATAACCACGATAACTTTATTTATAATTTTTTGCTGTACTTATAAATAATTTTCGTTATAAAATGTACATTTTTATAATAATAACTAGCTGAATTACCTGGCTTCGTCCGTGAACAGTTTTGGTCAGTATGAAAGAGGTTAAGGTGTGAAATGTAATATTATATTAAATAAAATATAATAAATAATAACAGTTTCAATTCAATTATAAAATTTTAATAAAAATTTATTTATTTGATAAAAGAGGCAATATAATATATAGCTGACCCGGCAATGCGCATTGCTATTGCTATAGATTTATAAATCTATAGATTTCATTATATATTATTGTACTGTCTGTGTATATTTATTTAGCAATAAAGCGTCTTTCATTCTCATTCAATGGCGTTTTGTCTGCCCTGATAATAACTTTCAAGTCATTCGTTCTTACATTCTATAATGTGGATTTGAAATCTTTGACCAAACAATTGCGCTCGTGGAATAACGCTAGTAATTCAGAAATAATTTTTCGATTTGTTGCTACACTAAAATACTAAGTCCGCATTGTCAATCAATCTATTCCTCCACATTGTCCATGAAATAAAGTTGCAAAAACTGTTCTTCGGATACTGGAAGAAGTGATTTCTTGATCCTTGGACTTTGAATATGGGCATGATATTACCATATTTGATATCTCACATTATTCGTCATTCCAAACAGTTAAAACAATGTCATTTGAAAGCATGAGTTGTATTTTAAAATATGCTCTAGAAAGTGTTTGGGCTCTAGATTAGTTCCAGCCACATAAGTTAAAAGTTTCTGGTGGCTCAGCCTGTAATGGCAAATTGACTTTGCCATTGGAGTTACATGTGTCAGGCGTTTCTTTTTGAAATTTCAAAGCGCTACAATAAAAACAAAAATTAGTAATTGGACCAACGACAACATCGCGATGCATTCTGTAATCGTAGTTTTTATCGTAATTGAACACTGCTTTGTTGAGATCGATTCTCGTTCTTGATCGACTCCGTTTCACATCGTATAACCTGCAACACAGGGAAATTCTCCCTTTTCCAGGAACAAAGTTGCTATGTTGGCTAGATTTCCAGGCCATTTTATGATATCATCAAACATGTATGTTACAACGGCATTTATAACACATTGAACTAATCTACAGACAGATGAAGTTGAAATACCATGTATAGCTCCTATACCATGTTGTTGGGCATCATTACCCAGCCAGTTTAAAGTGGTTAGTAACTGATGGTCTGCGGAAATTGCCTTATTTTGTGAGCTATGTATATGGACCAATTTTATTTAAAATGAATTGGACTTGCAGTTTTGAAAGTTTAAAACACTCACGATATTGATTGTTCTGTAACTCATAGTAAATTCTATTCCTATAAATACGTTGTGGTGTTTCATTGTCAGATTCATCACTGGAGGTATTTAATAATCTCTCAAATCTCAATATTATGTTATAATTAATTAAATATAATAAAATTTTAACTTTTCACAAAATTGTAGATTAAAATTTATCTTTGCATAAATATGAATATTTTATAAAAAAAAAAAAACACTGCAATTTTCATAAAAACAATTTTGTGGAATAGGATATGGAATATATTATGAAAAGTGGTAAACTTTTCACTTTTCATTTTACACTTTTCACTTTTCTAAAAAAATGTATGTGAAACAAAAACTAAAGTGAAAAGTGCAAATTGAAAAGTTGTAAAGTGTATTGGTGGAATAGGCCCCTGTTCTTTGGATGTTGCAGCAGTTATTGAAATAGAAGCTCGCACTCCTAAGTATTCAACTCGTGCGTCTCGTTCTTTAGATTTTCATAGATCTACTGACTGACAGTTGCCACCCATGTCTGGTCGATCTTCCAATGTTTGATTTTTTGGGTGGAATTTCAAATAATCTCCAGTATCTACTTAATGTTTGTTGACAGATGAGCCATCCAAAAATAATTTGTGTGTTTATTTTCTATTTTTGAAATTTTTGAATCCATGAAACCGAAACAATTTCTTCTATAAGCAATAAGCGATTGTTGTAACCAGTGATTCAAATTAAATAGAAAATAAATTATTTAGGCCACTACCTTTTTCCTACTGGTCGAATCGAAGATTTCAATAGCTAAAAACTTGCCCCTGACCACGTAGATCATTTTGCAAAAAACCGGATAAAAATCGGTCCAGTAGTTTTTGAGTCTATTAATCTCGGATATAGTAACATCTATTTTTATATAATATATAGATGACTAATTAGTAATTATCATTGATTATAAGTATACATAATCTATATACATTTATAAATATATTATCAATATACTATTAAAAAATAAATAAATGTAGTAAATTTTACTATAATATTTTTTTTATTAATTATCTATTTATAATAATTGTACCCGTTTTAGAAACTGAGTCGAGTGAGGGAGGAAGATGGTTTTACAATGGTGTTTTTTTTTTCAAATGGTATAAACTATAAATCGTTACTTATCAGCTTAGAAACTATATAATAAAAATATATGATGCGATGTAATTGATTTATACACTACCCATATATCTTGCTCAATAAAAAACGATAAATTTTGTTTTGTAGAAATAATACATTATTTTCAAGCATGTAAGGTACTATTATTGCTGTCGATTTAAAAGAATATGTAATCCGAATATATACTAAAGCACTCTGCGTTGATATAAGACGTACCTATACAATATTGCCAAGTTCATATACCTTTTATGTAATATGATTACAATCCGAGAATGAATATATATTTTTTCACTAATGATTATTTTTTGCAAATTCAATCTATTTGTTTGTTACAAGATAATAATATGTTATAGGTATTTTATGTGACATGTCTATTTATGACATAAATATATTTTTATATACAATCTAAATCAATTATTAATTATTATTGTATGATCTTAGTCTATTTTGGAAAGTATTAATTTTTTTCTAAACTAATTTGAGTGGTTCAAAGAAAAACTTTGAAATCGATATATTTTTCGTGAGTGTATTGCTGTTTTTAACATATTTTTAAATATTTTCTACGGCTATATATTATAATATATATTTATTACATTATTAATCGTATATAATTAAATTATGGACAAACGTGTGTATCATATCAATTATCAATAGGCAGGTATACCAAATATTGAAATATTTAGATCGAGTTTACAATGGTTTTTAAACGTACAAAAGTCGTTATTGGAAAAATTCAGAATATTGAATACGCTCGTGAAACAGGATGAAGATTCTAAATAATAATATAAGTATTTAAATATTTGTATCAATTATCAAAAGTCGCATTAATTAATGTTTGGAATTTTTTTTATCGCGTGACTTCATCTACTTAAATTTGACTATGTAGGTATCTACTTTAAAATATATACCAATATAATATACGACGATATCTACAGGTATCCACTATCCACGATACATATACAACAAAAAATAGCAAAATATGTCGCCCAAAAATAATTTTCGTACTAGTTGTGAATTAAATAAAATGTTAAATAAATAAAAGTTCATTAATTTTATCAATCACGACCCGTCACAAGTATAATATTACCTAACGCCGACCCATGCTAAGACTTATATATTTAATATAGATACTTACGGTCCCGAGTATAATTTTAATAAATATTATATATAAGTTACGTACCATGTACATTGGTAAACATGTTTGTGAAGGCGTTGTCGGATATTTTTGGTGTTAAAATAGAATACACGGAAATATTAAAAGTTTATATTATCGTTTATAATTTACCGATCATGTGTATAACGGGAATACCTACGCCGTATGTATCTCGTCAGATTGGACGATACCGTTACAGGTGCTTCAGTGTCTATGCCGTATAATATAATATATTTTATGACAACAACAAGACCCTAAAAATTTATTTACTTGAGATACTATATGTAGGAATAATTAATTTTAATATCTGTATTTATCAAGACGATAATCGATTATAAAACGGTATGGCCGTTAAAGATAAAAATACTAATGATTTTTTTTTATACTTACGGTCTTTTATTATATCGTCTTATATACCTAGTAAAATTTTAAGTTACATTATAAAGATTTTCAACACTGACTTTCTCTCAATTTTTGTACGTAGTCTTTCAAACATTAATGTCAAATTTGTGTGGTGCGCCTAGGCCGGCGGCATCTTATACTGTCAACGATTTATTCAATTAAATACACTGAACTAAAAACATGGAACGCGCATCATATATGATTCACATATTATAAATTTGTGCCACCATGTAAGCTACCATCTTGTTTCCAAATCATGGAGAAATAAAAAAAAACGAGTAAACGATATCGAGATAACGATTATATTCTCGGATTATCATTGTTATATTTGTTGTTTATGATCATTATCACAGAACGCTATCATTACCATGAATATTAATTATAATTATTATATTTTGATAATTTAAACATTTAAGTTTTGTAAAATACCGAATTGTAAAAATCATTATTATGTTATTTTAATTTTTCTTCGGTTCTTGAAATATTAAATCAATACAATAATAAGTAGGTATATAATATGGTTTATGTTTTAAATTACATTGATATTTGAAAGTAAAGCCGACCATGAAGTACCAATTTTTCATTCATCCATTGATACGGATTGACATCTCAAATATGAATTTATTGAAACCGTTTTAAGTAAGACTGTTTACAATTTATTTATTACAAAATTTTCTCATTTTTAAAAAAATACAATATAGTAACAGGACTGAACTAAAATAATTCAATGAGTAACAGTCACAGCTATAAAGAATACCTACTCATTTATCAAATGTACTTAAGTAAATACTCAAATATATTTAAAAAGTATTTTATATAATTTTCACGCTTTAAAAAGAGAATTGTGAATTGTAAATCTCATGATTATATCACAATATTGTATTATCAATAAATAATATAGGTATGTCTAAGAAAACGTTATTATATCATGGAAACAAAAATGTCAGGAAACAATATGGTAGCCTTCTTATAGGCACAAATTGTATTCTCAATACGCTTTCCATGTTTTTAGTTCAGTGATTAAATACGTACGTCGCGGTCGCCAATCCTCTCTCTTATAGGTATAAGGAAATATTCCTTACCATTTTTGAAATATCCTTGGTTTAGGAAACCTGGTTTCAAATAGTTTCATTTTATCGCCTTAGGCTGTGACACGAATTAGCTCTCTTATCATGCTTTTCATTTTGGGTTTAAGCAATTTCCCCTTTTTGTACATGCTACGACGAGGAAATCAAATGCGCCTTTTTTCATTTTTTTTTTTTTTTTTTGAATGCTCATCATTAGCTAAATAGTTACGATCCATTTCAAAAATTATACACTTGATATCTCTTCCCCCATTTGTTTTAGAATTCTTAATAGACTATTGAATCTAATATCCTTATAATTTCTTGTATATTTATTCTACAGTGTTCGGAATATTCACTTTAAAATTGAATTTATTCACGTTCAAATATATTTAAAAAGAACACATTAACATTCATGTTCTTTGAAAAAATTAACGCGATCATCTGATCATTCATTTTAAATAATTAATTATTAACAAAATTATACATTTTTCTTATATATATTTACCAAATAATTACCGATTCATCAAAACTATCGTTTTCATTTTATGCGGTAGGCCCACCGAATTGGACTTTTGAGTAGATATACCCATTATATTTTTATAATTATACTTAAATTTAATAGGGTTTGTATAAATATATTTGAATTAAATTTAATAGAATGTTTCAGTTTGACAGAAAATAGAGGCGTTAACAAAATATGAACGTGAACGCAATCGTTCTTTCCAAACACTGGTAAGTTGTACTCTACTAGTTTCGTAATTTAATAAATAATAATGATAGTATAGATATATCATTTATTTTTATCTACTAGGTATATATTGTAATTGTTAAGCTGTTATAATTATATATTTAGTTATGCAAATATTTTAACTGGTATGTAAGTATTAATATTAATATTAATATTAAGTATAATATTGGTTTTTATTTTTTAAAATTTGTAGGTTTCTTATAAATTTTTCAATTTCGTTTTATTTGTCTTAATCAATTTAATCATATTGCTTTATTGAAATTATGTAGAAAATACTTGGTCGAAATAGCTCGAATTCGTTTACAGATTTACTATATAATATCATAGATTGCAAGTATAGGTTAGTTATTTTATTTTTAAATTCATCACCTTAAAAGTTAAAACACGTATTAAAAACTCAAGGTTCTAGGACATTCTGATCATATAATTACTCGACGGGTACATATTTAGTATTGTGATTATTTATCGGTTTTGAATCCTAATCAGGTACCGAGGAATTAGAGAAAGTACAATAACAGGTACAGTTCATTCCCATTTCGTCAACAACAAAAATACGATTTACGTATTTTACTCGTATTTTATCATTACCTATGTATTTTATACCTATTATTGTATTAATACCTAAAACATTTAATTATTTAGTGAAGATTTTTTCAATTTAAATTTTGTAATTTTTTATCATAATTTCTTTTAAAAGATCTTCTTACGCAGTTATTTTTTATGTTTAAAAAACAAAGAATCTTTGGATAGAATACTGGTGAGAACAGTGGTAGATGTATTGAATTTGAATACATAATTCAAAATACCTAAGAAAAAAGGCCATTTTTAACCATATTCCGCAAATAGTTTGCGCTAAATATACTCGAACATTTTTTTTTAATTTAACCTCTTACTTGGGTACTCGACATGGTATTTCACAGCTAATTGAGGGGATATTTTCGAATTAAACTATCGAAATTAGTGAATGATAATTTTGTGAATGACATTTTTATTTTATTGGCGCAAACGGGTTATAGTCTCAAGTTCACTTAATGGAGACCAGTCTAGTATACTTAAAAAATTATAAAGATATTTTTAACCTCTGTCGTCTAAACCGGTTGAAAATTGGTACACTTTTCTTGGACATATTTAAAGCCATTATATTAAATTGTACTTTACAGGAAATACTGCATATATGTGACCTCAGGCTGTATCTAATTGTCGGGATTTTGAACCGATCTCAATTATTTTATACTTTCTTGATAATATAAGGGGGACAAAGGGCCTTCACACCACCATTTTTTTGGGTTAAAAACTGCTCATTCTAATTCTAACTGACCAGCACGATGTGTACTCTGATAACAATTTTGAAAACGTTTATAGATTTTTCATTACTTACTCGAGGGAATTATCGAGCCACATTTTTAATTTTCATATTTTATACTATAATTAAAACCATTTAAAGTTTTAAAAATTGTCAACATTAGAAACATCTAATTAAATAAAAACAATTTTTTAAAAGTGCTTCGATCATTTCCTCGTAAATGTTATGGAAAGTTCGAATATTTTTTTAATTCAAATTGATGTACTTATTGTGATGTTGTGGTCAACACTTATGATCACTTATGCCTTACACGAACGTAAGATCGTACATAAAAGTATAATAAATTGCCTAAATAATACTCCTTAGAATCGTGTAGTTTGGAGGCCTCCAATACCATTACCTTCACAAAATAACAAAAATATACATCAACTAGTTGATAAGTTAAAGTTAAATTATTGTTAATTTTTAAATTTAACTAGTTACTTTAATGTACTAACTTATTAAATTATCTAGTTAAAAAATCTGTGAGTAAATTTAATTAATTAAAAAAAATAAATAGTAACCATTTAATTTTTGTTCGTTCAAAATATGCTAAAAAAATTATTTAACTCGGAATCGAAGTTTTGTTAGGTAAAAAATACACTGAAGAGTGATGAATAAATATTATTTAATCAATTACTTTAGGTACCTATCCATTTATATCAGTAATTAACTATTATTTCGTTATTATTTATACAAATCTCAAAATTCCATATCTAGTAACCCTAAATATTTCTGGAAATGTATTAATAATAAACGTCGTAATTCGTCCCTTCCTTTGTTCATGTCACACAATAATATAAAGTTTTCGGGTGGTAGGGAAATTTCAAATGCTTTTTCTAATTATTTTTTCAGTGTATTTAATTCCTCTTTTTCTTCTTCACAAGTTTCTGATACAAATAATATATTAGTATTGGATTTTAATTCTCGCTCACTGTCCTTAAAGGATGTCTTTGATGAACTTGATCACATCAGCAATAAAATCAGTCCGGGTCCTGATAATATTCCGAACATATTTTTCACCAAATGTAAATTTGCCCTATCGATTCCCTTATTGTATTTATTTAACTTATACAATTTAACGTATACAATTTTTCTTGCACAGCCCATCGTAACCATAGATAATAAAATAATTGATAGGCCATAAGAGTTCATCACATAGGAATGAACATTTTAGTATTTTAAGGTTATACACGGGGTCTTAAAAATATAAAAAGCCGGTCAGTAGGTTGTGGAAGCACTTCGCTCGTCGGGTGTCAGTATTGGTGGATGCACTTTGCAACTGGGCAGGGTACTTTTGGTGGATGTATTGAATTTGAAAGCAATGATAAATCAT
>JAIPRL010013427.1:0-10574 GCA_025469235.1 Pemphigus obesinymphae
CACCGAAGCTACGCTCAGAATCGTTTTATTGAATGCAATGATTTATCATTGCTTTCAAATGCAATACATCCATCTAGAGTATCCTGCCCAGTAGCGAAGTGCATCCACCCATACTGACACCCGACGAGCGAAGTGCTTCCACACCCTACTGACCGGATTTTAATTTTTCTTAAAATTGCTTAAAAATTGCCCATACAAAACACTAATATATTATGTATATATTTTTTTTCTTTTGAAAATTTCTAATTATAGAGATCCATTTTTATATTATTACATTGTTTAAACATTCACGTACGTCTTAATTTCTAATACATTGACGTTGTCATCTGGCGTGACCTATAATTAATTCAATAATAAATTGTATTTTTCGTCAACTATATACTAATACCGGATGTGTGTATAATGTGTATAATGTGTGTTCGTGTTTTGGGTAGCGGTTGATAGTTGGTACTTGGTAGGTACATACTATATAATATCATTACCTATACACCGAGTGTTATTTTGAGACACAGAAATAATATATAATTCAAATTTGTAAATAATTAACTATATACGGGGTTACCGAGTATAGGTACATAATATATGTTCTACGTTAACGACAACGCAAAAAAAAAAAAAAAAAAAAAGAAAAAGTCCGTTTACAAATTCGTGTATGCTACATAATATAAAAATCAATATAATATAATATATAAAAAATACGAACAATAATTCTATTTTGACTTGAGACATTTTTGAATGTTATGTATAATATATCATATATATATAGGAACCTATATATCATCTACAAATCTGCCGTGTACAAACACAATCTTCTTCTTCTCCTTCGCCTTCTCTCACAACTATTTAGGGTCGGCCACTATAAGTTGTATATCCATGAATAGACTATAGTGTATAATTTAAACCAGTATTTGCAAAGAATGACGTTCATGAACGCACGATCAAATTTTGTGAATCTCACTCGTTCCTGTCAAATGGAACGTAAATATGAATGATGTTTGTAATTTTAAGGAATATGAACGATTTTCAGGTTGTTAAAATTAAATTTAAATATAGGTATTTATATTTGGCTACAAACTCTATTTTAATTATTATAAAAATATAATACTCTTCTTCTTCTTTTCTTTCACCGTCTCTCCCAACTATTTGGGGCCGACCACCCTAGTCCTACACTTTTACACTTTCACTTAACTCTATCTCCCGCATCTTCTTCACTTACTCTCACCTTCTTCATATCACTCTCCATCACATCCCCCCATCTCTTTTTCGGTCTTCCTCTCCCCCTCTTACCAATAACATGCATTTCCCATACTAATCTTACTGCCTCAGTCTCTTTCCTCCTTAATACATGCCCGAGCCATCTTAATCTATTCTCTCTCATTTTGTCTACTATCGAAGCTACCCCTATACTACCTCTGATATACTCATTCCTTATTTTATCCTCTCTAGTAACTTAAGCGCCCTTAATCACAACCTCAAAATCGACTCTTAGATCCGACATTAGGCAAACCTTGTATCTATATTATCTATAAAAGTCTGTGACAACTCAGGAGTGGATCTGAAACTCATTTAAGGGTAGGATGCGAATAATAAGTATATTTATGAGTGAAATTCCGAGTGATGGAATAGATATAAAAGCAGTCGTGTTATCAGTACGTGAAATTAATGGGGTCAGGGTGTAAAATACAATATCTTTGTCGGCCTTCCCTAAAAAATATATCTACAATTTGGTGAGGCTATAGGTGAGCTAAGATCACCTAAAAATCAATCTTATACTCCTCGGTTATAATAATAAAAAAAAAAGCTCTGAAGGGAAGGGTCAACACGTCGTTTCCTCTCAAATCCACCAAACACCCGAAAATTGTGTGCTAACGGAAAAATGACCAAACTATTTGTTTGTTAAGCTACACGGTTCAGATGCTTCAATCTATATGTCATGATGTGCTATAATACTTATACCATCCTTTCTTATACGTATATAATATAAATTATATATATCAGTAAAATATAGTTGTGGGGTTGAATTTGAAAATAATGTTAATACCGGGATGACGACAACGTTCAAATGGGTTGCCTAACTGGCGTTATTAGACTTAATACGAACTCGGTGCGTGGGCAGAAAACGTTCGTAGCCGAGACTAGTACAGCTTCATCCTTCGCATGTTCGCTCATGACCACTCTTGCGCCGAATATATATATATATATGTGTATACAGTGTGTTTTACTCAAATGGTAACACGAAATATTTTAGCAAGATGACCTGAAATTTAAATGGTCATTTTAGATTTTTTCCTGGTGTGTGAATTTTAAGGCTGGCCAATTTTAACATTTCATCCGGCCATTTCTTTAAAATTTTATTTAAAAAAGATATAACATATTATATAAATTTTAAAATTAATATTCATATCATGCATGAATAATACATATATATATATATATATATATAGGTTAATTATGACTGCGTATTGGAGCAGTAATGGAAGACCAATTATTAACATTTTGAACACGTATTCTGACCCAGTTTTCAAAATGTTAACCCTTTCGGTGTCCTAAATTCAAGAATTTACCGAGTTACAGTTGTTTGAAATTTGAAAATATCGATTATTTGAAAATTTTAAACTGCTGGAACTCGATCAATTTTGGGTTTAAGACAATAATTTAAATGACAAAATGACTGTAAAAAATATTTCTCATTTAAATCTATTATAATTGTCTCAAATTTTAAAAATACAAAAACACTTCTTGTCTGTCATTATTTTTTGTTGGATAAAACGGATGTCCGAACTATTTTTAAAAATAAATTTGGATTGACAATTTTTATTTCAGTCATTTTGTCATATACCTAACCATTGTTTTGAACCCAATATTGACTGAGTTATAGCTGTTTCAAATTTTAAAATAATCGATATTTTTAAACTTTAAACGTCTGTAACTCGGTGAATAATGAGTATAGAACAAAGGTTTACAAAAGCTCGAAATGACTAATAAATAATAAATAACACGAAAAAGCTAATCTGTCGAAATCTGGTGTCAGAAATATAGGTGTTGCTATTAACAAAAATCAAGTTGAATTGCGTAGGTATGTGCTCACCGAAAGAATTAACATTTTTAAAAAGGCCAGAATGTGTGTTGGTAAATGGAAAAAAAATCCAATTACGATTTAAGGTTATCCGGCTAAAATATCTCGTATTACCATTTGAGTGAAACACACTGTATATATTATACGAATATAATATTCAAAACATTTCGTTTGTTCGTATATAGCACGGTGTTCAAGTGTGCACTTTTATAATGTATAATATGTCCATATATAATACAGAGTGATAACAATTTTAAATTACAGCAATTTTCCAACATAATCAATATAATCATAATAAACTTAATCAAATGGAGAAAAATGTATCCATAATATACGAAAAAATTACTGCAATATATATGTATATTATATAAAACAAAGTTGGGGCCTATTAACCTGAGCAGCGTTTTCGGGGTCAATTTTTTTTAAATCAAACAATACATCACGTAGAGTTATTTTTCACAATAAATATTAGTCGTCAAAAAACGTTTTATAAGGCCAAACTCTTTGCTCGACAGCGATTTAAAGTTTTTATAAATATATTGCATTACATCCGCGCACGCTCGACAGAATGTAGTGTCGGCGATACTACACCGCTCTCCCGCAAATCCAATCGCACAAACTTTAAATCGCTGTCAAATATAAAGTATTGAGTTATATAACTTATAAAATATTTTCCAGTAACTAAAACTAAAATGTGGGTGCTTGTCTTTTGGTTTTCAAAAGTTGATCCCATAAACCCTACCTAAGAATGGGATTTAAAAACACAAATCATTTAAATAATTTTAAAAATAAATATATGTTATAAATAATAACAATGTATATTATTATAAAAAATAAATTATGCCTATAGTATTACATTTTTTGAATTTTAAATATCAATAGTTTTAGTTTGTTCTATATTATTGGGTGTATAATTTTAACGATTTTTTTTCTATTTTATATTCTGAGCGTATCGAGGAATATAATTTATTATATATATATATATATATATATATATATATATATTGGTTTTATATTGATCTGTTTTATTTTTATACTTTTTTGGAGAAGGAAGCAAGTAGGATTTATCGGGTAAAGAAATTTCTGATGTAAAATTAATTCTAGTTGGTACTTTCTACATTCAAGTTATTACAGAGGTTATTTTTCGATTTTCTCAGTAATTTTCTTAACTGTAATGAAAAAGCACTGAAAAAATTCTATGCATTAGCTCTTTTCAAACATGTCAATATTACTATCAGTTTGCCATTTATTTGAGGTATTCCTGTTTCTGAGTTTCAAAATTTATTATCATACATTCATACCGATACTATATACCGATATACCGATAGGATAGCTGTGGTTTACTAACTTTCTGACTTAAATTCCACAGTAGTCTGTGAATTGAGAATGTAAACTTTTCTTTTTACATATCCTTGAAGGAAATAATCAAAAATCAATACGTTTTACGAATGGCTAAATACATAAAATAAGTTAAAAATATTAAGAGGACGCTATACAAACCATTTTTAAGGGGTTCTGTGTGGGCAATTTTTAAGAAGTTTTTTTTAATAATAAAAATTTAATCATGAAAAAGGTTAAAATACATTTTAAAAGTAATCTAAAAATAGTCTTATATCTGTACCACTTTTAATTATTGTGTAATAGCGGCATTTGTTCAAAAATTACTTGTGGCTTTCTGATCCAAGTTTGATCAAAAGTTATCATAAAAGAGAAATAATTACACTAAATCAATGTTTCTCAACACAAAGGTGGCGATTACCTTGATTAGGGGTCGCGTAGATCAAAAATAAGTATAAGAAAACGCTGATTTACAAAATGAACAGTTTTATTTTAAATTTTTTATTGAATAAAAAAAAAAATAATACTTAAAATAATAATAATAATAAAATAAGGATATACTTGAAAAAATGAATAAACATTATAAAATAAATATTTAGTATGATCTGTGGAATTTGTTTTACATTTAAAAGTTGCTTAAACTGTAGTTCAACATTTGAAACACATTCAAGTAAATTGTTTTCTAGTGATAACAAACGATTTCTGTATTTAGTTTTTATTGCCACCATGGAGGAGAATTCTTTTTCACATAAATAAGAAGTAGCGAACGGAATCAATATTTTCAATGCCTCTGTTACTAAACTCTTGGATTCATTTCACCGGGCAAGCCAAAACTTATTTAATTCTTGAAATAAAAATTCTAGTTGTAATGTTTTATCAGCTGATAATTCTATAAGTTAGTTGTGAATCTCAACTGGTAGTTTGGCAACTGCAACAAGATTTTCATCAAATGGATTAAGAACTCGTCTATTTGAAAAGTTATTGTTGTCACATGAGAAATATTCCAGTAATTTACTTTTCAATTCTCTTAAATGTGTTTTCATGGTGTCCAAAACACGATCAAGAATAGGACTTTTTGATTTAACATTTTTTTCAATGAAATTTGATGTTAAATCAAATGCCTCAAAATTTCGTTTTTCAAGGCCAATGATCCAAATATCAAATTTTTTGATAAAAGCATTAACTTTATCTGACATTAGTAGAATGTTCTTTTCACGGTCTTGTAAACTTATATTGAAGTCATTCAAATGTGAAAATATATCACTCAAATAAGCCAAAAATAGTAATGTTTCATTATCTTGAAAAAAAGTTGAAAATGTGCTGTTTCGATCTTTAAAAAATATTTTAAATTCATTTTGAAACTCAAAACTTTGTTAAAACTTTTCCTCGCGACAACCACCTAACTTCAGTATAGAAAAGCAGTAACTTGTTCTTGGAGCTCATTTTTTCACATAGTGTGGAAAACAATCTACACTGCAGCGGCCGACTCTTAATAAAATTTACTATTTTTACTGCTTCAGATAACATATTTTTTAAATTATCTGGCATTTTTTTTTGCGGCAAGTACATGCCTGTGAAGGAAACAGTGCGTCCATTCAATATGTGTCATAAATTCTTTTAATTTTATTATCAAATCACTATTTTTCCCTGTTATTGCTCTTGGGCCATCAGAACACATCGAAATACATTTATTCCAGTCCAATTTTTCATTTTTTGTTATTTCAATAAATACTTCAAAAAGACTTTATCCAGTTGCATGGCTTGGTATTGATTTACAAAAAAAGCATATTTTCTTCAATTGCCCTATCACATTCGTATCGAACAAACATATAAAATTGCGCTAAATTTGTCACGTCTGTAGACTCGTCAAACTAAATAGAAAAAATTTACTTGATTTTAGATTTTGTACTATTTGATTATGTACATCAGTTTTCATTCCATTAATTTGTCTTGATATAGTGTAATTTGAAAGTGGAATAGTTTTTAATTTTTTTTTGCTTCTTCCGGACCTATCATAATATTGACCATATTAATAACAGCGGGTAAAATGAGGTTCTCAGTAATTGTGTGGGGCTTTGACTCTCTAGCTAGGTACTCTAAGTATTACTAAATAGGATGCTTCAAGTGTTGCAGTGTTATTCTGACTTGATTTAAGAATACAAGTTTGTTGAATTTTTAAAAAAAGTGATTTACGCTCAAAAAATAATTCAATTGGATTTTTTTTTACTAAAAGTGGGTGATTTGTTTCCAGATGTCGAATTGACTTTGAAGGTTTCATTCTTTCTTGAGATAGAACTCGAAAGCAAACAACAAATTGCGGCTTATTATCCAGTGAAATAAACCCATACTTCAAATATTCATTGTTGTATGCCCAGGTCTTTTTTTCGCTGATTCGTTAGAAGTAAACGGCACATTTCGTTTTGTTATATTATTCATAATTATTAATTCCAATTACACAAAACTAATAAAACCCACAAAAAACTTACTTAATATCTTTCTACTTCTTTTCAAAAATACAAATAATGTAATAACTAATAATAATTGCCTGAACGCAATATCACTTGAGTTTAACAACACGAGCGACGCCCGACTGTCATGAGTAAATTTAATCGTTTCATAACACACAAAAATAATATTAAAACAGTAATAATCAGTGTATTAAATGTAGAAATCTCATCAATAAATACGGGCACTACACCGCCAATGGCTTTCCCAACGACCCGAAACATAACGTTTACCTGTGACAAGTTTACATTACTATACATGGTATTTATAAATTGATATTCGAAATGATATATTTCGTTTGGTTAATGATATGATATTTTTATTATTCATATTTTTGTACTTAATATAGATAGGGGGGGGGGCGAAGTGATTGGCCATATTTTATACCCATTTTAGGGGTCGCGACACTAAAAAGGTTGAGAAACGATGCACAAAATAAAAGATGAAAACTTAAACTAAGACAAAGCATAGAGTTTTTGTTCAATAAGTATATTTAAATATTTAAAACTTGTAATTGAAAAACGTAAAAACCAAATTTTCAAATAAAAATAAAAATGTTTAAATATTATTTTAATTTAAAAAAAATCTGTGTTTGTCCGTAGTAAATATTCTCATCTATCATATTCTGTTTAATTTTTGAATCTATGATAACTAGGAGAGAAGTTGAACTTAGAGATCGAGAACGTATTTTAATGCCGTTAAAACGCATGTTGCCTCTAAGGTCAGAATCTATAACGTATATATATAGTCCAAGGAGCTATTTCTTTTTGGACATATCATGGTAACACGGTGTTACTGAAATAGATAAAAATGTCAGAACAATACTTATGAAGATATTTAAATTATAATTAGGGTAGATAAAGTGATAAAATACCTTTTGGACAACATCAAGGACGTTTCAATGTTCCTAAAGTAGACTATGGTAATTTTAAATTTTAATGGTATGCTAAGAACATGGTAAACTGGGTATTATATTGCTTTTAAGAGATTCTACACGTATATTATTATGTAAATTGTAGATATCAGAAACACATAAATCATAATATGATAATTAAAGTCCGGATTTATATGCACTAAAATAACTTAAAATAATATGCATTTATGCATCAAAAAAACCTTATTGACATATACTATTGAATTTTTTTCAAGAAATATACAAAAATATGCTTTTATCCAAAATAGATGCATTTATATGTAAACGTTTTTCATTTCATCCTTATTTCTTACTGTCAAATAAAGTGAAAAAAAAACAACATTCTTTTTAAGACGAGAAATAATGTACCATATGCACATATAATATACAAATACATAATATAGTAAGTTCAATAAGTACATACATACATTTTTTTAACTATTCATACTACTATTTTCATAAAATACTTATATATTTATATTATATTTGCAGAATATTAGGTACGAGAAAAATCACAATATAAACAAATAAGAATAAATTAATTATTGCATAATGTTTTTTCAATACATTTCAAAAACTGAACATTGATATTTGGTTAAAATTTAAAGAGATAAATTAAATTTTTGACCATATAGACTTCAACTCAATAATTATTAAGAGCACGCTACTCACACGTTTGTTGTCTCTGTCTAACATACGCATAACATAGCAAATCTACATACCGTATTCTGACTACAGTTTATTTATAATTAATATAAGTGTACATTTACCTATTATCAAAATTTCAGAGTAGAACATAAAGCGTGGAGTTTCGTCTTAAAGTACAATTTTTAAACAACATAATATATTTATATAGGTTAAAACCATATTTTCTACAAAATATGCTGTTATCCCTAAAATATGCATTTATATGCACTATAAACTTTTTTCCGTGTATTCTCTGCTATAAACAAATCGTTGACATTTTTTACTCCCGCATTGAACTAAAAACTCTCGAAAACCGATAAAAATTCATACAAATCCGGACTTTAATAATAATATGATAATTATTATTATACCGCATTATTATAAACAATTATTAATTATTATTATTATTGTTATTATTATTGAGCATTTATTTTTAATATACGAAACAGAAGTTGTTAAATTCTTGACTTTATTAATTTAACAAATTTACATCAGTGTGCAATTAATGTCAGCTATTTTAGTAGTAGGTATATTTTTTAGATTCTGAGCGTATTTAAATATTCATATGAGAAAATTGGCAATTGTCGAAACATGACGTTATTTTATCGTACTGTATATTGTATACGTGAGTGTATATAGGGCATATTACGATATATTTTAAAGTCATACCAGAGTGATACTGTATTGCGTTGCTGCAGTGCAGTTCACAGAGGTCAAGTATAGCATAAAGAGATTTTCCGGTCTAAATTGGAAAGGTTGAAAAAGTCTCTGAAGGAAAAAATACGTATATATGTATATATAGGTACGATGAAAAAGATAAACCGTGTTTGAATTAAACTACTGCCATAGTTTCTTCCGAGTTTTGGTTATTACCAGGTTTGTATTTATGCAATTCGACATCATGGGCTGCAGTCAAAAAAAAAATGTTGCCTACCCATAAAAGTCGTATTTTAGATTCCGAACGAAGCAATAAAAACATATTGGTTTTACCATGTAATGGAATATTTTGGTGTTTTTATTTTGGTAAAATACTCGTTTATTTAAAATATCAAACGATTGAAAATAAGACATTGAATAAATATACTTAGATATCGCATATTTTTCTAAAATTAAAAAAAACGCCGATAGACGATCTAAAACTGTGAATGAATTTTCGCATGTTGCTTAATATGCAGATAAAGTTTTGTGAATATTTATAGGTTTCTAGAAAGGCATCGATTCTATAGCTGTTAGAAAAATATTAATCCACTCCATGAAATGTATGGATATTGGAAAATTGTGTGCACGGCATTGGGTAATTTAATTTAATTTATACAAACATTTTTTTTTTATATTTAAAAAACATGATACGAACATAATATTAATAGATTACACTTTCGACTGGCAATAAAAATTAATTTTTAAAAACGGTTACTTATGAAATGCCGTTTTTTGACGTCAATCGAGATGGCATTTGCATGATTAGTTCTGGGTAAAATAAATAACAGACAATTTTCAATATTAAGAAAAGGGTTTAAAAAATAATTCAATAAAAAAGCCAAGTGAAGTATTATTTTTGGCGAAAACTAAAAGGATCTTTTTTGGCGCATATACGACGCATAACGGTCATCAAATGACGTCACGTCGTCACTATTCGTACCAGTTATATATAGTACCTACATAGATGAGAGAGATAAAATTTTTCAGTTATCGTTTTTAAAATCGGCCATTAGTTATATTTAAACGTAATTACAATATTCAAAACGTCTGTTTATTCTATTAATGAAAACCTATTGTAATAGACAGATGTGTATACTACCACCGTAGGTACCTACGCAGATAAAACGATCAAACAATCCGAACGGATCCGAACATAATGTATAAATTGACAACAATAATATTATATGTCCGCGTGTGACGTTTAGTATATAAGTATAGGTACCTTATATCATGACAAAATAAACAGGTATGCTGGCAACTTTGTGATACGCAAGTACCGCCATATTGCTTTTCTCCAAATATTATCAATGTTCTTTTCTCGGTAGACCGGTGCATGATTTAAGATAGTATGTGTGA
>JAIPRL010013428.1:0-10572 GCA_025469235.1 Pemphigus obesinymphae
GATATAAAAATATTATGATAATAATTGTTTTTTTATTCCATGAACTGAACAACTGGCGTTACCGGTGTCTGACTTTCATACTAAATTCACGGAACCAATATATCATGTAATAAGTCGAGAGGCCCTGGTGTATCCGTATTATGTTTCGTGTACAAAATTTTTTTCGTATAATTGTACAATAACATCTTAGAAATGGACAAAAAAAGAAAAGAAAAGGCGGCGCTGCTCGTCTATGAGAAAGCAAAAAAAAAATTACTACTTGTAGCCGGTTCTTCTTGTCATAATTTAGTCAGCATGTTTAAGAAAGCCGAATTTAATCAAATGGAAATAACTGTAAGTACCTACCTTCAAAATGTATTAAATGAAATGTATGTTACTCTTGAATTCAAGATTTTGAATTTTTTGGTATTTTATTTGGTTAAAGTCTGGCTTTTGGGTACAGAAGAAAAAAATTTCATAATATTGAAAAATGACACACAGGCTTTTTGTTAAAAATTTACCGCCAGTCAATTCACTTTACATAAATACTTGCATATACATACTTTACATATAAATATATAACTTTACATATACATAAATAAGTACCCATGCTTGTAGGAGTCTGATAATTCTAAACGTGATGTAGGCGTAGATGCTAAAACTCAAATTATTTAGCCTGATGCTAAATCAAATATGACTAATGATAACAGTATTAAATCAAATAACATAACCCAAGATATTAGTCAATAATTATATTACCTACATATAAATTTAATGTGATTGATTTTAATTTAATAATATGAATGCACCTACCTATATATTAATTTATGATGTAACTTGTGTAGAAATTTAAAGACTCACTATTTTCTAGTCAAACTATATTAAATGCAAGTATAAATTATATAATTGATAATCTTGAGCCTGTTGATGATTTAAATGTATCCAATGATGATGTCAGTATGAAATCAAATAACATAACCCAAGATGTTAGTAAATAATTATATTACTTATAAATTGAATGTGATTGATTTTCCTACCTATATATTAATTTATATTAATTTATGATGTGACCTATTGTAAACATTTAAAGACTCATTATATTTTATCTATTTAATTAATCATTAAATAAACTTTTGTAGGTTTTTGATATATCACATACAAAGTATGAGAATCCAATACAACCAAATCTATGTATTTATCCAAGGAATAGTGTAAAAAAATCATTTAGTTCTAAATATTACCAAAACTTTAATTGAATTGAATATTCCATTAAAAATGATATAGTGTATTGCTTTATATGTCAACACTTCACAGTGAATAATAATTTAAAAGTTGATAGTACGTTTATAAATAAAGGTTTTAACTGTTGGAGGAAATAGACCGAGGCGTTTAATTAACATATGAGTAGTGAAAAACATAAATTGAATAATGAAAAATATGTAATGTTTTTAAATATAAAAAATAATAATACCTCTCTGTTGCAAAATTCACTTATCACATCCCAAAAAAAAATATATTGAAGACAATCGTAAACATATTATTTTATTGTTAAAAGCCACACTATATTTATCAAAGCAATGTCTTCCCTTCAGGGGACATGATGAATCTAATGAATCAACAAATCGTGGACATTTTATTGAGTTGTTAAATATGTTTACTGATCCTGAAACTATGACTAAATTATCTGCTAGATATGGTCATTATATTATACTTCACCGGAATACCAAAATGATTTAATCAAGACTATAGCTTCTAGTACCAGGAAAAATATTATTAAAAAAATGGCTTTTACTGGAGCTTATTCCATACTTGTTGATGAAACAAAAGATGCAAGCAAAAATGAGCAGTTATCATTTATCATTGATTTGTTGATGGCCACTTAAATATCCATAAAAAAGCTATAGGTTGCTATCACATGAAGAAATGTGATGCCTATTCTTTAAGTCAAGAAATTTTTAATATTGCTGTCCATAATAATTTAGATATACAAAAATGTATAGCGCAGTGTTATGACGAGGCATCAGTTATGAGTGGACTATTTTCAGGGGTTCAAAAAAGAATAAAAGATATTGTGCCACATGCTATCTATATTCACTGTTATCCTCACCGTCTTAACCTATGTTTGGTGCATACAATTCAAAATAATAATATTGTAGTTAACTTTTTTGACACAGTTCAATCACTGTATAAATATTTAATGAATGGACACATACATTATAAATTATTTATGAAAATTCAAAGAGACAAGAAACTAAAAGAAATAAATTTAGAACATCTGGTAGAAACTCGGTGGTCCTATTGGCATTCAGCTCTAAAAAAACTTCAAATGCGATATAGTGAAATTAAAGAGGTTTTAAAAGTATTAACAATCCAAGATGATCAAGCAGCCAGAGTTATCGGTTTACTTGAAGAAATATCAACATTTCGGTTTATTTTAATTTTGTATATCATGGAACAGCTTTTGAGCACTGTACATTGTGTATCATGTCAACTTCAATGTTCTACAATTTTATTACCTAAAGCTGTAAATCTAGTTAATTCAACAAAAAATCAACTAATAAGTCTACGATCTGAAGAAAATTTTACATTTATTTATAATGAAGTAAAAATATGTGCTTTAAAGAACAAAGTAACCATAGAAAAAGAAGAAGAAAGAAATAATCGCCTCAGAAAAAAATATGAACCATCGGAAAAATTTGAAGACTTTTTTATTATGAGTACTTTGAGTCAAACAGGAACTAAGCATTCGAAACATACTGGAAAAGGTGTAAAAACTTATGTTTTGTATAACGTCATAGACAGGTAAAAACTTAAAACTTAAAAATCATCTATGTTGTAAAGCATTTGAATAAATGTATTCAAACACTTTCTTTGGTGTCGAATATTTTTTTTTAATACAATTAATTTCAAATATTGAAAAAGTATTTTAAATTCCAACTTTTTTTTGTATTTAATACATTTGTATCTAATACTCTAAAAATAAAATGTTTAAATATAATTACTACTGGCTAATTGCTAAATGCTAATTGCTAATTGCTAATTGCACTTGTTTTAATAGTTATAATATATTTATTTTAATGCATTTTAGTAACATTAAACTTTAATAATTCAGTCAATTTTTAAATTCAAAGTAAAATTGAAATAATAAGAAAACTATACATTTTTAAATCAATAACATCTGCTTTACTTAAAAATAATTATTTAGTGTAATGTAATTTGAAATATTTAAATATTTTTTTCAAGTATTATTAATACTTACTAATTATTTTAGAGTATTACTCAAGTACACTGGTTAAAAAATATTTGATTAGTATGTAACTTCGTTAACTCTAAATATGCTTTGCTTGTTAGTTATAAATTATAGTTATTTTCAGATTTGTATTGCAACTGGATGAGAGATTTTTTCAACAAGCTACAGATATTTTAAAGTTATTTGAAGTTTTTGACAGTTCCAACGATAATTTTTTCAATTCTAAAAGTCCATATATATCATCATTTATAAATCATTATAGTTATTTTCAATTCAATAAAATTAAAATTGATTCAGAATTTCCGTCCGCTAAAGCATTATTAACTAATAAAAATGATATAAATTTAGACACTATAGCATTATGTCTTGAAATATTATCCTGAAACATTCAACGAAACTTTAAAAATTATTTCTATAATAAAAACACTACCAATATCAACTGATTCGAATGAAAGATTTTTTTCATCTCTCAAACGAGTTAAAACATATTTACGGATCACCATGGGCGACGATAGATTAAACGATCTAATGATTATTGCAGTTGAGAAGGAAGAAGCAAGTAATATTGATTTACAAGAGGCTGTAAATGCTTTTGCACACATTAAAACCCGTAGTTATCCGCTAATTTAAATTTTAAAATAATTAATAATTTGACATTTTGTATTAATGATAATTTTGGAATTAAGTGTTTATTAAGTGTTTTTCATTATACATATTTGCCTTTTTTTTCAAATAATAGTGAAATGGCTTTAGCTGGTTGCTTTAATTTAATTGCTTATAATCTTTTAATTCTTTGAATTGCTAGCTATTTAAAAGTTACATTAGTCGTTATGAATAATTTCAATTAAAATTATAAAAGGGAAGGAAAGAATATTTACATAGGTTTGCATAGGTTACCTACATTTATATATATAAATATATTTTTTTTAATGGCCTGGTGAAATGTCAAAATTGGCCTGCCTAAAATTTCGCACACCCGGAAAAAAAACTGAAATGACGCCCTTGTTAATAATACTACTTTATCTACACTAACTACGTCGACCCGTGAAATAATGGAAATGAGTGTAAACTCGTAAATTTTAAAAAAATATATACCTATTAATTAATAAGTCATTAGACATTAGTGCTTGTGTAGATAGGTAATTTAAACTTAAATCAGTATTTGAAAATAATTTTAGTGAGAAAAATAATGTTACTGCTTTGTCTACATCAAATTCACAGATACACAAGACAATAGAATTCAATGCAAATTCGTGAGTTTAAAAAAATATACCTATAATAATTAATAAATTATTTATATATTTAGTATATTAATGATAAATCTAATTTGTTTTAGATTTTACGAGGAATGTTTATTGAGAGAAATCATAGACCCTCAGTTTAGTAAACGGCTATTAAAAAATGATATTATTGAACCACCAAATATTATGAGAGAACGTAAGTATTGTACTATGTATACCTATTATATTGTTTATTTCCTCAGAATTTCGTGTATAATTCGTGTAAAAGTTAAAAGTACTTATAACCAAAATTATACATATTTTAGTATGTAATAATTATTCACTAATTTGAATATATATATATATATATATATATATAAATTGAATATAATTCATAATGATATGGATATGCAATTTACTTTAAGTATTTATTTATTAAATATGATAAAATATTTTATAATATATTATGTATGCTTACAAACATTTTTAAAATACTATATTTATTATTAATTATTATTATATATTGGTAATATAATATTAATATTGGAAATAATTATGTAAGTATTTAATAAATACTATATTGAATTTAATGGTGGTGTAATTAATTAAAAATATTGTTTTAATATTTTTATTTTAATTATGATTGACAAGAAATATTTAATTCCAAGTCGAAAAATAATTAATAAATAATTATTAATTATTATATAAATAATTAATAAAATAAACATTCGCTTATAATAGGTAAGAATTGGGTAGGTACACGAAAGTATTATTAAACCATGTAAAAATTATGTAGGTAATGATAACGGCGCAGAGTTAGTTCTAGTTCTTTAAAACAATACGAACAAAATTATAGTTGATGTAATAATATAAAGTAACTCTCCGCCACGATAATAAAGGCTGATTTAGACAGGAAGAGTTTCTCGTATGAAGTATTCGAGAAAATCGTAATATGTAAACAATATGTACGATTATCGAGCAAGTAACTTTTCGAGAAAATTGCTTGGTGGGTTTAGACGAGTATTATTATTAATAATAATATTATAATAAATCGATTATATTAGGTTTAGTCGTACCCAACTTTCGAGAAACTTGCCTACCGAGGAAATCGTTCCTTGGATAAAATTGGGATTTCGGGCATCAGTGTTAAAATGAACTTCTTACGGGAAGGTGTACTTGTTGTTACTGATATTTTGTGGCAAGAATTGAGAAAGAAAAAAGAAAAAAAAGGAGAATTTGGGCGAAGAAATGGGAGCAAAGGCGTGACCAACTTGGTGCTTCAGAAAGGCTTTGCAGAGAACTACAAATCGAGAAGAAAAATATAATAAAAAAATGTTTCGTATGACAAAGGACTAACAAAAGGTAAAACAAACCATTCAATAATATGAAATAGTTTTAAATATTGAAATGACAAAATTCTAAACCAATTATAGTAGGAATTTTAATATATTCAGCTTTCATGTTTAAAGGGTGCAAATATTTTTATCTTTAGCTTTTTTTATATCAAATTTATTCTAGTTTTCTAGTTTGTACTTTAAATGGATAATTTTTAAATTTTCCAAGTAGTAGAAAAAGTAAAGAATAAACTACTGAAAATGACCAAAATTTGTTATAAATTGGAAAATGTACACCAAATACACCAAATTGTGTGTTAAATGTACTGAAAAATGAAAATTTTAACCCATTTTCAGAAAAAAATTAAAATTTGATGTATCTAAATATTTTTAATTGTGTATGAACACTTTTTAGGGTGAAAATATATAGAATTGTATGATTTCAAATTAATTCTAGATGGTACTTTATAAAAAGGTAAATTTATCAATTTCTTTATAATTGTCATATGTAAAAAAAAAAAATCTAAAAAATGGAATATTTTTTTAAATCAGAAAAAAAATATTATACCAAACTTTGCCCAGAATCGTTTTTTGAAAGCAATGATTTATTTTTGTATTTAAATCTAGTAATATACCATTTTGTTCGTAGATATAATATCTATATCTAGACTACATTTTATTTTGTATTAATGTTAAGTAACTTGCCTGACACTGTTTATCGTCATTAATAAGAATAAGAAAAGTAATGATGATGAATATTTCTTTTTCGAAAAATGTATGTTATAAGTATATGTAATAGTAAAATACATCATTTGTGTAAATTTCCAGGTCTTAGAGCCATTATTTATGTAATAACATAAAAATATTTTGTTTCCTTCTCAGTTTAGTATTTTACAAGGTATTTTATTATGTGTTCATAGAAACTAATTTATGGACTACCAGGTAGGTACATTTTTACATCGGTATATTCAAATACACAAAAATAAGTATATTGCTCTATAATAGTTTGTAAAAATATGAGCGAACCAAATATTAATATATTCTGCTAGAATCTAGGTATAAAAGTGATACCTATGTTTCTGACTTAACAATTTTTCCTCGTTCAACATCTTCCGGGTCATTAAACATTTGTATAATGCCCCGCCAACTCCGTCCATAAGGGTAACCAACACTGATATTTTAATAATATGAATCTTATGAGAATATAAGAGAAATATAAGAGAATATAAATATATGAGAATTTTAAAATATATATTTTTTAAAATTATGGTTATCAGTACTCTCGTATCACAATAATCAGCGCCGCGCTCACATTGCACTACCCCGATTGAAAAAGCGGTCATGAGCATAAATGTATGACATAACACCTAGTTTCAGTGACGTCATGGTTGTAGTCTGAGCGATTCAATGTGCCATGACGAACGATGCGACAGCGCTGATAAGCGCTTAAAGCGTACAAAGTGTCCAAGTCGAACGCACCCTATGTATCACGTCCTCTTAATGTTCATATTATTATTAAAACACTTCATAGGCTCAATATCATACCCATTTTTCATTAAAATTATAGCCATTTTTCCTTAATAATAAGACACATTTATCTGAGTGCAAAATTTGCAAATCGCAATTAAAAACATATATTTTTGTAATATATTTATTGAAAAATTACGGATTCAATGGAAACTATAGGAATCGTTGTCATTTTATGGAGAGCCCACAGAATTGGAGTTTTGAGTATTATATTTCATTCTAATAGGGTTATTATCTAATACCATGATCTGTAGTCTTCATTTTCAATATACATTTTTTTTTTTTTTTTAGACAATACTACACTGTACTCGTATATACAAATGAAAATACTTTAATACTAGAATATAATGAGTGAACATATTTGAAAGATTTTAGAAGCTAAACCTAATATGTGAAGAAATTATTTATTAACTTGTTTCGGGGGTGCTCTATAATCTTAGTGAAAAACCTTTGAAAAAATAATGGTCATCAATCTTTTTTCGCCGATTGACAGACCTTAATTCTTTATCTAATAGCCGACTATGCTTAATTTTTCTAATTTTTTCCCAGGTGGAAGGTCTTATACCCCTCTTCCTCTTTATATACGACATTGCGTGGAATCATGCAACGGCCTACAAAAATCAAATACAGATAATATCGTATAACCATGAATTTTTATTATGTTCTTTATTTCATGGTATATTGATGGGCAGACCGAAAAATAGGTGGGGTATGTGGTAGATGAGTGATATCAGGAAAGTTGGGGTAAATGAAAAAGATGTTCCCTTATAGCACAGGAATTCCTTGGGATTGTCTCGTTTTAATCCTGTTAAGAAATTCCGGTAGGAAATTCTTGGGTATTTTGAAGGAGTTCCATACCATATTATTTAATTTTTAGATTGTCCTGTTTCATTTCTGTTTAGGAATTGCGGTAAGAAATTCCTGGGTATTCTGAAGGAGTTCCTTAACCAAATTTTTAATGCGTGGAGCGGATGGGGGAAAAGAGTCAGAGATAACGGGCAAAATGTCATAAATCCTTTCTTATCTCACATGCGTTGTATTATATAAGTACACTCTGTACTTGTGTTTTACATGTGATTGTCATCTTCTTGTCGTGTTGTGTAGTATTTATAAATTATAACAATAGATTTTAATTTGTCACTTGTCATTATAAAATTCATTACCGTCCATACACGCAAAAGCCAATTTTTCAAAAATAAATCTAATTCAAAACATATTAGTTCAAATGAGATTGAAAGTTTGGTTGATGATGGTATTATTTATGATAAAAGTGTAAAAAAGAAGAAATATCTGAATCAGAAGTGGACTTGAGTGACATTTCAAAAGCAATTAACTGTGGATTAATACTAGATCTAAAAGATTTAGCGATTGATTTGTAAATGAAAAAAATCCCAGTTCAATCTTCATTTGTACATTTAATTAAAAAAAAAAAAAAAAACAGTAATTTCATGGTTATAAAAGTTTTCGTTATGCTGGTTACTAGAACAACATCGAGCAAGGGTTAACAGTTATCGTTTGCTAAGTTTTATCAACTCTATAATTGTAACCAGAAAGTTCAATCCAAATATAAATCTAATCCAACAAAAAATCAATCAGACAATGAAAATAGTGAAGAAATTGATTACCAGTCTGAACAAACTCCTAATGTTAGTCCATACTAATCCAACGATGATGAAGATAAAAATAATAACAATTAACAAGAAATAAATTTAATAGTTGAAAGTTTTTATAGCATCTGCTAACATTAGTTAATATATTAGTAGATTAATTAATATTGAAGATAATGTATGCAAGATAAAAATGTTTAAAGTCTGATCTTGACTCTTTTATTTGGCCTAAAACTAGTGAAGTTGAATTAATCGAAAAAAAATTTAAAAAAAATTTATGGACCTATAAATTTAAGAGGCACTGGCCCATTTTTCATAAAAAGAACTGATCGAAGTCTAATTGTTAACTTATTTAAAGAAATTTAATATAAGCCTGATATAAAACCACATTTGTTATAGGTAACATTTTTTCAATAAACTTTATTCTTTAATAGCAAACATTATTTCATAACTTAGTTACAATAATAATTATATTGTGTATAATAATTTATCCTTAATTTATTATAGATTATATTAAAATAACTAATTTTTATTTGTAATTCAAACAATTATTCAATAAATGTATGTAGTACAATGT
Organism: Pemphigus obesinymphae; assembly: GCA_025469235.1. NCBI lineage: Eukaryota > Metazoa > Arthropoda > Insecta > Hemiptera > Aphididae > Pemphigus > Pemphigus obesinymphae. The sequence continues at coordinate 9,495 of JAIPRL010013428.1, forward strand.
ATATAGGATAATTTTATACATTTACCCACTGAAAAATAGTTTGCACACAATAACTTATTTTGTTTAATAAAATAAGTACATAGGATTATGCTTATAAAAATAACAAATTATACTCAGGGCACGTTAAGAGTGTACCCCGCCGTGCAGGCAGCGAACGGTTTCCACCCTGCAATCTCACCATAGTCTAACACCGCCATTCAGGTATACAGAGCGTCAATATTAAATATTGATAATAAATCATTATAAATGATTAATAATAAATTTTATTAGGCACAGCCATTGTCAATTTTATTATTAAAACAAATATAATTGATAATAATAACATCAAAACAACCAACATATTACTGATGAATTATTATTAATTATACATAATTATTAGGTAATAATATTTTAAACTTTTTAAACAAAAATTATATTAATAACAGTGGATTTATTTTATAAACATATCAACGTCTAGATGTAAACTATCATATCGAATATGGTTCAGTAAAGAACTTAGAATACTCATAAAACAGAAGAAAATTACTCACTCTGATTTTGAAATATCAAATTACTTTGATCTTTATATTAGATTTGTCCCTCTTCGCAGTAAATGCAAATATTTAAGACATAGTTTACAATAATTATTAAAAAAAAAACACAATTATCAATAAAAAAAATCCAAAACATTTTCGGAAATTTTTAATAATACAAAAATAACAATCAATTGCCTAATAAAATGTGTTATAATGGTGAAGAAGCTGATAAAGGAACAGACATTGTAAATTTATTTAGCCGCTATTTCCCTAGCATTTATAACCTAATAAATCAATTAAATGCTTCAAATAACAATATTTCAAGCATGATAGATCCGCTTGGTCTGATTGTAATGAGACAAATAAACGTCTTTAATGAACTATGGCAGGGATGGCGAACCTATGTCACGCGTGTCACTCCGTGACACGCGCGCATTATTTCAGTGACACGCCAATTTAAATATAATTCATAATTTTTACTTCACTTTCCAAAAAAATTATTGATAATTTGAAACTATTTTTAACTTATTATTGGAATATATCGTAAGATATTGTAATCTGTA
>JAIPRL010013429.1:0-10571 GCA_025469235.1 Pemphigus obesinymphae
CTACTAGCGATTCAGCGTTTTCCTATCATACTAATCGGATGGATGATCACAGCGCTTTTAAGCGGTCTCCGATCATTCTCGCGCAGCGTGTTTTATATCGATGTGGGCTATCTATACTATATATAATAATCAATGGTTGTAGGTGGTAGAGTATGAGATGGTAATAATTATGATTCAATTATATTACAACTTAACATATTATAATATATGGTATATAATAACTGCACTTACGTTTTCGCCGTCTGTCCGTGTAATATACAAAAAGAAGAATAATGTACTTATTTATGATTTAGTTTTATACATGCGTATACATATAGGTATATGCTGTGGACAGGTAAATGCAGGCGTGAGTTCGATGCTCGTCGTCAACAAGTTCGATATATCTTTGTAGACTTTGTTGTTTGGCAGACATTCTATTACAATGCTCGATTGTAATTATATAACAACTACATTACGACTATTCACAAAGAGACAATACCTAATCACTGGGTGCCCGACCACCGCGAATCAGTCCAGCGCACGCTCACGAAGTCGTGGTAGAGTTGAACCAAGTGACGACCAATCCGGATTATAATGTCTCCGTAGAGATGGAATGGAATGTACACAACAGCTACGGTTATAACTCGTAAAAGCTCACCGGCCGAATATATAAGTTAACAAAAAAAAAAAAAAAAAATAAAAAAATAAAAAATAAAAATAAATTAGAAAATTAATTTAATGCAAACATGTTTTGACACACTGAATGCAGGCAAGAGAAGAAAAACGCACGGTTCGCGCGACGTCGAGATTGAAGTGTACGATTACCATCAGCGGACTAGTTCTGAGACTAGTTCTTACCTTTGACCAGTGCTCCTATCAACGTAGCTTGAGACTTGCATGCACATATAGATGTACCTGACTCCAGAGCACACTCAAGGTGTGGTTAAAGATGAGTTACAAAACGGTACAAAACAAGCTCAGAGCTTTTTCCCTTTGTAAAGATATAATTAAATATCGATTACGCTGCAGTGGATAGGCTAAATCCTGTCATACACATATGTGTATAATTTGTAGGTATATAAAAAAAACAAGTAAAGACGATTTAGAACAACAAAGACCCAAGACAAATAAAACTTACCTACCGCGAGTATGGCCAGTGAAACTTACCGAAAAAAAAAAATGATAGAAAAAAAGAATAGAAAAAAGTGCGCCGAGTGTCCGCGTAATTAATTTATTAATTATGTTTAAACTTAAGTCACGAGAGGAAGAAGAAAAGAGAGCGCTGGTCCGCTACTGGAAAACGCTCTTATATAGGCCCTACGCCCCCGATGATCTCTGTCCCCGCTTATTAAAAAAAAATGCATTTCTATTGGTCCTGTATTTCGGGTACGATCGTGAATTCGTTTGGTCGAGTTCGATATATGTCATATAATATATCGGTTTTGGGTAACCATCTGTTTTAATATTTATATTAAATTGTCACACTGGCGTAGGTATATACTGCGCGGCTTGTTCTATATATTGTCGTCTTAGGTTAGTTTATTTCCATGTATAATAATTATGATATTACAAGGATATTACAAGATATACTGCGCCCCTCCGTGGTATTAGCATAGTAAATTTATTTATTTTTGATATTTACTATAAGTACCTATTTCGGTTATATTTGCAAAATAAGCGAATTTATTATTTTAAAATGAAACGTAAAGAAATAACAGGACCTCTAGATTCGTTTTTTTTTTTTTTTTTAGAAAAATTAAATAAATAAATATTACCTTTATTTATTGTTTATATTTTTTTCATCTTTTAGTGTGAAATTTTGAATTTACCAATAATGAACAAATTCAGTGGCGTAGCCAGGAGGGGGGCCAGAGTGGCCATGGCCCCTCCCTTGGCCTTTTTTTTTTTTTATAGCGATTTTATAAATGATCTAATTTTAACAACAGTAGCTTTATAATTATAGTATAAGGTCGATGGCTTATTTATTATTAACGTACCTATACTTAACGCATGTTCTCACGATAAACCTAATTATGTTTATCTATAATTATCTTATCAATAACCAAAACTTGTGTTTGTTAAATTCAGTAACCAAGTTTCATTAAGTTAACCACGATAATATGTAATAAGCAAAAGATATTGTATTATCTATGTATACATATAGTCATAGATAGCCGTTCTAATATTTAAATCAAATTCTAATATTCAAGTTCCGATTTATTGAACTATTAAATGTGTATAAATTATCAAATTAATATCTATATAAGTATAAATCTAAAGTAGCATAAGAGTTAAGCTTGGCGTTAGCTAACATAAATAAAGATGAGTTAAACTATAACAATATACAGATAGATATTTTGTTGGAATTTTCTAAAAGATCTCCCAGAATAAGGATGCAAATTTTAGATTGGACACAATAAATAAATTATATTTTGCCAAGTAATAAGTTTATTTTTCAGTTTTTTATTTAAATATTAACACTATATTTATTACATATTATTTATTTACTATAATTTATTAGTTATTAATTATTATGTTACCTAAGCATTGGGCATTCTAGTAATTAGTAAATATTTTATTAATGCCAATATTACTTTTTTAAATATAATAAAAAACAAAAATGTTATTTTAATTATGGTATTTATTGGCCCCCCCCTCTTACTTAAATCCTGGCTACGCCACTGAACAAATTTAATAAACTAAAATGTTTAACTATACATTTAAATAAATATATATATATAATACAAGAGGTAAATTAAATAGTATTAAATTAAACGTTTTTTTTTTTTTTTAATTCGCTCCCCCCCCCCCTTAGATGACTTCTAAATCCGTCACTGCTCTAGTTTTTGCAAAAATTGAAATCGTGTGCTTGAAAATGTTTTTTTTTTTTTGTTATAACGTTTTCCGTTATAATTTTTGAATAGACTCTCGCAACCACTATTTGGTTTACGCAATTTAATTATCGTGTTATTGATTCTTATATAATGGTCGTATCTTGACATCTCGTAAAGCCCTCGCAGTCTGAGAATCACTGGTCTAGACACTATAGTAGTTACATTATATAATAGGTAATAATATCAATAGATATTATTGATAAAATAAGTTGAATTCAATAATATTAAAATCGTACATACATATATATACGAGTATATATATATTATATTATATTATATATTTTTAAATTTAAATAACAATAATATTATTTAAATCAACCATTATTTTTATTTTAAAACGTATTATAATAATTATATATAGGTTACAACTTAAATAACAACTCGACATATATTTATTGTTTTTTTACAATTTTTGAATTTTTAATATTTAGGTAAAAAAAAGTTTGGAAGATAACAACTTTATAATCAAAACAATATTAGTTTATTTACACAAATAATTAGTATACAATACAATATTATATATTATTATGTTAGTATTTACGTATACATATACAAATCTATTTGTATAGCAGTGTATACACAATACACTCTAGAGAGGTCATCGTAGTCTCTCTTTCTCTAATGTACGTTCAACCGTTATTATCCGTATTCGTTATTTTTACACGGTTTTAAACGATCGGGGGGTTTTTTTTTTTAATACTACACAGAGAGACGACCAAGTAAACATTCGATTTAACAATATATTCATAATAAAAAGGGAAATAATGATGATAAAATATGTCCTAAACGGGGCAATTTCAGTATTCAATTGTAATGTAAATGTACATGTTTAGATACTTACTCGTAGATTTCAGTACCAATGTGTGTGCAACAACGTCAATGATAATGGGCAGGTAATCGTTGCAACGGATGTACAATATAATAGGTAGTATTATAGTTATTAATTTATAATTTCTTTAAATTATAAATTATTTTGCCGATTAAGAACTAAAAGAAAATTATTTAGGTGCCTACCTATAACTATATTATTGTATTTATATATTGTAAACGAAAATATTAGTTTTTGGAAATTTTAGGAAATATAGATAGGTAATATATTTAAACATTATATTTAAGTATAGGTACCTACCCATATAGTTTAGAATTGATAAATGTGTAATATTTGTATTTTTTAATAGCCAAATGTATCGTATAATATATTTATAATGACGTATTATACATATTTGGGTTATAACATTTAAATAATAATATAGTACTTATAGAACATAATAGATTTACATACATATATAGTATTTAAGGGACTTTCACACGACCATTTTTTTTTCTTTTTTTTTTTTATTAAAAACTAGGTACTCATTCTAATTCCAACAGTCTGGCACGATGTGTAGGTACTTCGATAACAATTATTTTGAAAACGTATGTATATTCGTCATTACTTACCTACTCGAGAGAATGACGTGTCCACATTTTTCATTTTCATATTTTATACCATAATTATCATAACCATTTAAAGTTTCCGAAATTTTGAAAATGTTGTACGTAATTATTTACCTAATTAAAATATAAAAGCAATTTTTAAAAAGTGTTTCGATCATTCCCCCGTAAATTTTACGGAAAATTAGAATATTTTTTCAAAATTGAAATTGATGCACTCGTTGTGACGTTCTGGTGGAATATAAGAATCGTCTATTTTAGGGAAGAATATACATTTTTTCGTAATTCAAAATCATTTTCCATTCTTTATATATTTCGGTATATAAGTATGTATAGGCGTATAGGAGGTATCACTACAGAATTTACGTATATAAAATATTAGTGAAGTACCTACTTTTACGACGATGGCATCGAACCGTTACCCAAAAGGTGTGGACACTTGATATTTGTGTATTGTGTAACGATATTAATTTATTAAATGTGTTGTATTATGGAGGAGTCTGCATTCTGCAGTCGACATTTTTCCTGCAGTTTATATTGCGTACCTAACCTATTCAATTGTTTCAGACGCGTTCTCATGATCGGATGATTATATATAGTAATATACGGCGAGTATGAAAAAAAGACAAATATTATGAAACCATCAGTATCAAAAGAATTAAAACGGTCGAGAATAACCAAAATGATTGGGATGAAATAGATCTTTGACAATGTCAGTTAGAGTCGAGGCTTGTCAAGTGAACAATATTATTTTTAATTCAGTTAAGTTAAGTTAAATTACGAACGAGAATATTGAAAGGTTTGCAGTTATGCGATTTATCTCTGAATCTTATATCAACACGGTTAGCACATAATTAAAAACTAGCTTATTAACTAAAGTTATACAGGTATCTATAGTTAATTGAAAATTTCGTGAAAATGTAATAGGTACAGGAGTGGTTTTAGTTTAACCCTTTCACTGCTGTGGACGTACTATTACGCCCTAACCTAAAAAAATCGTTATAAAGCATGGTATAAACTCGATGATGATTTCGTTATAAAAAGAAAAAAAAATAAATTTTTGTATGTATCATCGTTTTCATTTGCTAGGTTATGAGAATTAAGCATTTTTAATTTTTATTTAATATACTTGTATTGTATACCAAAATGTGGTTTCTGATATTTATGTAACGTGTTATCAATTATGAAATATTAGTTTTCGTTTTCAATTATTATTTTGCTTTTACACGTATAGGTACATTTTAAGTACGTAGGTATTTAATAATAATGAGTGAGTTTAGTAAACAATTATTTGGTAAAAAAAGTCAAAAATGATTTTTAAAACTTTTGAACTTCAACGTTTAGTTATATACATTTTTCTGGAATTTACAGGCTATGTATAAAATAAAATATATCAAACTTGTCCGGCCTGTACAGATTGCAGAGTGAAAAACGACTGGCAGCAAAATGTCTAGTCCCCAATAGGTATAGGCGTACAAATAATTTAGTTTTACTGTGCACCAAGTTAAAGAGTCTACAATATTTTTCATGGTTTGTGGGATACACTATATTGAGTGGTATTTAGGTCTGATTAAAAAAAAAAAAAAAATAAAAAATTTATCTATATATTAAGTATATACTTTTCGTTAATTTTGAATTCAAGTTATCTGATGAAAAATTATAATGAACTCGTCAATAACTACGTGGAATTCGTCGAGTCAACAATTAAGTTGAAAATTTTTGAAATTGTTAACACTTCAAGTTAAAAAGTTAAAAACAACTGAACTCGTCAACTCGTTTTTAATACCCGGCCATGGTCATAGAGCACAGAGACGAATAGGTAGGTACTAATAAGTATAGGTACCCATATTTTCGGACGCGTATAATATACACGATTACAATTTATTTGTATATTTGACCACAAAAAAAAAAAATAAAATAAAAATAAATAAATAAAATAAAAATACATAATACTATAGTATACAATATACATAATATAATGTACAAATATTATATTAACACATGAAAAAGAACCATTTTTATCGTCGTGTGCACGAAGACGACAGCGATATTTTATACAGTGGCGGATTTTAGACTTTTTTTTTTTTTTTTCTAGGGGATCCGTTTACAGACTTGAGTAGTATTCGGAATGCTTAAAAAGTATTCCGAATATTTTTTAAATACTTTTTTTTTTTGAAAGTATTTAACGCAGTATTTTGAATATTTTTTCAAGGTTCGATCAGATTTTTAAAAATAATATCAGTATTTTCCCGTCAGTGTCTTATTTTATTTTGTTTTCAACTGTATTTAGTGGGACAGTAATGCGTTAAATTTTCCAATTTTAAATATTTTGATTTAAACAATGATCATTTTTATCGATGAAATAAATAGTTTGAAAGTATATTGTACGTGTCTTATTGATATCGTTTTATCATAATACATTTAGTAATAATTACGGTAGTTAGCGATATGAGATCTTATACACGTATATAGAATTAGTACAATATAATACAAATTATCAAAAAAGAATTACCCACTCACTTATCACCTAAATGAATCGCACAATATTAAAATTTGAATATAATTTATAATCGATCGGTAGGTGTTATTTTTGTTATTGAAATCTAGTAAAAAATATAAATAAAAAAAAAAAAAAATATATTTTAAAAATACTCGGAATACATTTTGCAGTATTTTTACGAGTATTTCAAATACTCGGGGAATACTATATAATATTATCATATGGTATTCGAATGCATATTCCGAATACATTTCTGGAAGTGATCGAGGAATATAAGTATTCTGTAAAAAAATATTTTACCCGAGTCTGTGACCGACCCGATATAAACACATACACTTAATTATAAACATTTTTCGTGCATTACATATTGTATATGGTTTTTTTATATAATGTTCGAAAAGTTCTGGGGGTTGGGGTCCAAGTACTCTCCTGGACCCTTCCATAAAACCGCCACTGATTGTATAATATACATATAAATTATAGGCTACATTATTATAGGGTTGGATAATAATAATTAATATATATAATATATGTGTACGTTCGACGTTCGACGATACGATGGTATAAAATACGGGTTTTATAAAGGGTTATTACCTTCTACGTAGGTATACATAATATATATATTATACACGTATAATGTCGAGAATAATATTATTATATTATCGGTGGCGGTGTGTCGGACGTAGGTATACGTCGTACTTAGGGAATTCAAAACGAATACAAAAATTAAACACATTTGTTTTATCTTAATATAGGGTGACCGCCGTACGTCCCGTTTTTCAAGGGATTGTCCTGTCCCGTCCAAAATTTAAATGGGACGCTTTTTGTCCCGCTTTTGAAAGTAGATAGGGTCTGTTTTCGTCCCGTATTTCGTTTATTCGCCGTTTAAAAAAAAAAAAAAAAAAATTTGCAGAAAATTGACGAATGACCAATTTTATTTTTTTGTTTATTCATACCATTTTCAAACCGATTTATTATGAGTATTTCGGTAGAAAACTATATCACGATATTCACTTTTTTTTTTTTTTTATTGATGTCCTGTTTTTTTTTAATTTTCAAAAGATGGTCACCCTATCTTATTAATACCAATAATTAAGTTTAGTTTTTTAAGATATTTACACTATAGATAGATGTATAGAGTCATGCACTATATACAGGCACGTCATGTGTTACTGTGCAGGAACGCAACGTTTTTGGCTATTTAGTTACGTATTGTTTTTTTTTTTTTTTTTGACCGTTTTGTGAAAATCAATCGTAAGTCTTTTCGTTGAAGTTGTATTTTTTGTAGGTTTTTAATTTATCAATATGTGGGTACCATTTATATTTTACGAGTTGTAAAAAGAAAAAATCAGGGACGAACGCAGGAAAAAAAATTCGGGGGGGGGGGGCTGGTGTTTTATCATACTTCTTACATATATTATTATTTAATATTTCAGATGTGGAATTTTCAATAAATAATTTTGCGAATTTCTAAAGATAGACAAAATCATTTTCTAAATTAAAAAATGTTCCTACTATACTACATATAGGTACCTACCTATGTATGTTTGATTATTATTTACTTAGGTATACAAATTCATATGTTGGCACTTATCGTAAACTTATATATATTATATTACAAATTATATAGATAGGTAGTCACATTATTTATTATAAATTAAGTAACATGATCAATTAAAATTGACAATATATTATATAATATAGGTAATAATTAATATAATATACAATAAAATAGGTAATAGATATTTGATTAAAATTTGAATTCTCAAATCAGATCATACATTTTTATATTTTTCTTGATTTTCGGAGGGAGTTTACCCTCCCCCCCCAATTTGCATTCGCCTCTGGACAAAATTTCGTAATATATCATAAATATTATAATCTGAATATGTTTTAAAGTAAAATTTTAAACCCCTGTGTCCGAAAAGAAAGTTCAGCTAGATAAATATATTTAACGTTGGCATGAATACGATTTCATGTAATATCGTCTACTAAGTCTATATTATACGATTTCGAGTAAAATAAAATTAGTATAGAATATTTATTTTAAAATAAATCATTGTTTAAATTATAATATTATTTGTAGTGTAATGTGGTATCGTTAGGAGGTATCCATAATATAATATATTTTATGTAATTTTATGAATTTATTCCTATCATAAATTGTATACTTAACGAGTTATATTGCAGTCTGCAATGCATTTGTATAGAACTTCAAATTTTTCGTAGGTACGTTGTATGTGCGTAGGTGGATTACCCAATTATTTCTAACTAGGAGATTATGGAGATTTTGGAGATAATCGCGTTAAATGTTAATGATGGGCAGTATGATCCACCGTGTTAAAATCAAATTATTTATACGATAATACAGAAAATTTGTGGCGAAAATTGGCGATCGATCTTATCAGTTTCCCCCGGAATTACCGAACAGACGTGGTTGCCTATACTTTGCCCCTTACTGTAATTAAGTAGTATTATTAATTATAATAAAATGTAGTTAAGTACTTACTACTACTACAAAAATAAAAAAAAAACATGTTTATATATATAATATAGAATAATAAATCTTTAGTGTATTGTATATGTAATAATTAATTTATATATTCATAATAATCTATAGTTTTTACAAAATAGTGAAAATGATTATTATTTATTAAAGAATAAAATGTAGGTAATAATATAGAGATCTCGATGAGAGGGGGGGGGAATTTATCTATTTGTTATTATTAAAACAGACAAAGCCCAAAAATAGGAAATAGAACAATCAATTAAAATAAAATGTAAACTTAATATAGATTATAGGTAATATATTATTATAAAAAGAACAATTAAATTTGAATGAAATCTTAAAATAAAAATAGAAACGATTAAAAGTAGAATGAAAGCTCAATTAAATATTCGAATAAAAGTTTAATAGAGAAGGAGGGGTCGTTATTAGCTGCTCGCATAAGACGGATAATTGGCGAGGAATCAAGAAACGGAGAACAGGGAACGAGGAAGGTAACTGTCGAACGAGTAGTACGTAGTGGAATTTTAAAGTTTAAAAGGGAAATAAGTTAGTGGGAATCAAATTTATTAGGGAGACGGTTTGAAAGAAAAGAAAAATTAGCGAAATGTTTGCGGTTAGCAAGACCAGTGAGTTGGAGAGCTTGTAGGACAAGAAAATGAAAGTCATGTGGATGGTGCGGGTATTATTAAGGCGGAAAGCAGCAAGGTGTAGGCATTTTCTCTGGACCCTTTCCACTACTACACTAGCGCAAAACAGTTTCAAAGTTCCAAAGAACAGAACCATATTCTAGTGTGGGTCAAATAAGTAAACGGTAAAGAGGTTTGAGAGAAGACGTAAAACGAAAATCTCTTGAGTAATACGAGAGGTAAATCCAAGGAGTTCGAGAGCCTTACAGGTAATCGTCTCAGTATGTTTATTTGGAGAGAGGTTACGAGTGAATGTAAGCCTTAAATCACGTATTGACGAGTCACCAGCGCGATTTGAGGGCACGCTGAAGATGGTCTAGGGTAAAAAACAATAGGAGAACTACGACGGAAGAAGGACACGGCACTCCATTCAACAAGACGTTGGAAGTCTGCCTGGAGCAGATAACAATCAGGGGACGATTTAATTCGTGAGAATAATTTCATGGGATATTGGCAGTTGTCCGACCGTTGATAAGGTATTGAAATGATAAGGTGTCCGACATCAAAAAATTATTACCAACCGTTGCCAAGTAAATTCCATGTATCAGAATATAAATACTTATGATAAA
>JAIPRL010013430.1:0-10567 GCA_025469235.1 Pemphigus obesinymphae
GTAAAGATCGGAGTACTCCTTCTGGTAGTAAATTTGTTAACAGAGAAAAAAAAAAAAAAAAAAAAATAAACATCATTGTAAAACCACTAGCTCCCTCGCTACGCTCAGAATCTAAAAATGGTACTAACACATGACTATTTTCAAATTACTTTTAAAATAAAATTGTTTAATTATTTTATTTTCATTTTAAATAAAACTTTATAAAAATTGTCTATACAGAACCCATTAAAAAGCGGATATATAGCATCTTCTTAAGTTAAATTCATTCAAAGGTATTTAAATTACGTTAAATTTGTATCGTGGGAAAATGCCATTTATTAAATCTATATATACGTAATTATTATCCTAATTTTATAGATACATAAAATATTAATATTAAATCAATTCATAACGTTAAAATATCATTTTGAAAAATACTTGATAGTTATGTTTGGAAATTTTTTAAATTGTTCCTAATTAGATCAATCAAAATCAAAAATCAAAAAGTGAAAAATTTTAGCCTAATATGGTAACACCATATTATAAGGCACATGATAATATTTAAAATTTTGAATTTACCACGTTTACGTGAGGTCGTTAATGCGCAATTGAGTTAATCCGGGAGTTGAGTGCACATAAACGCGTTTTTAATCCGCGTTAGGCTAATGCGCAGTACGTAAATATTTAATTAGATTCTTCAAATCGAATTAATTCTGTTACTTCGGGATTAAAAATTGCGCGTAAATGATTTAATGCGAATAATTTTAGCAGGAATTTAAAATTACAAAATTCTATACAATACAATACGATAATATGCATAAATGAATAATTAATAAATGAAATAACTTATTTTACGGTAATGCGGTCTCGTATTTAATCCCGAATACATATAAACCGAATGTTGTATAATGCCCATTAACGACTGCATAAATAGGTAAACGCGGTAATTATTGAATTATCGCGTCTTTCACCAGATTTTCGGTAAATAAATTTCAAAAAATCAGTTCAACCACCTATAGTAGGTACGTTAAAAATATATATCACAATTAAAGAAAAATCTTTAGTTATTCAAGAGAAATATTATAATGTGAAAAACCTGAAAACCTCGTGGGATACATATTATATCTGGAGCGTAATATTACATTCAAACAACTCCTCATGGCGGGGAAAATACACAAACATGATTCTGGTTAATATTGAACACGATGACCGAACCTCAAAGTAAATTTTCATTTCGGTTTTAGGCACCAAAAATGGTCCGAAACCAATACTTTTGAATACTATAAAAACCGAATTACTGTATTATCGTTTCTGGTTGGGGTCGATTAAAAGTACTTAAAACCAATTTACCAACATACACAGTATATGTATACTATGTTATCCGGTTGAATATGAAATATGACATTTATTTTTATTTAATTATTATTATTATTATTATTATTATTTAACGTTACATTTACTATAAATTATGTGAATTACCTACCTTAATAAATAACATTAATTTTAAGTCGAGTCGCCTATATGTACATATTAAATTAGTTTTCAAATTGTTTATACGTAATTTATAGATCGAAGTTATTCTTAAAACCTTTTTAAATTTACTTACACCACTTTATCACATATACTTAAGATAGACTTTAGAAAAATTATAATTACAAGAGTATACCTAGTGAAAATGTTTTCACAAAATTAAAAACAATTTCAATCAAACTGCATGTTTTTTTACTGCTATATAAGAATTAATCACAAATGTATACCATTTAATTATACCATCACATAATCATTAATCGTAGGAATTATTTTTATCTTATCTGAGGTCAAGTAATACATATTTTCAATACATGATTTTTCTCTAAAAACTATGGGTATACGTTAAGAAAGGCAGAAGGAACTATAGTAATTACGAGCTTAAGAGGACGTTTTACAAGTGTTATAACGATATTACCTACGTAAAACACACGTTCACGTTTTCTAAGTACACCTTCTCTCCTAGTAATCGTTGATTCAAAATTTAAATAAAATATGATGGATGAGAATATTTACTAGGGACCAGCATAGAATTCTAATTACCTAGCTAAAATAATTTTTTTGCATTATTTTTTTCTAAAATGTGAAAATTTGGAAATTTGACGGTTTTTCAATCACAGATTTTATGTGTTTAATTATATAATATATACCTTAAAAAAAACTCTATGCTCAGTTTTTAGTTTAAGTTTGGAAAATATATTTAAATATTTTTTGAAAAAAGTCTTAAAATATTCCTATACCGAACCCCCTAAAATCACGGTATTTTTAATAGGACGAACTTCTCTGAAGTCGAATATTTTGGTTTCGATAAATGTTATGTCCACATAATATATCTAATACACGGTTATAGTTGAAAATATATAATATTATTTATGAGATTGGCCTTCTCTATAGGCTATACGTATAAAAATAGACATAATTATTATTACCCAAACAATAATAATGCACAGATAAACGCAACTAATTTAATGATATGCGAGTTCACTGAACCTACCAATATTTAATAGGTGAATTATAATTATACGTGAATATATTTTAATAATTATGTTTTATAGGTAATATATATTTATTATAATTTATCTAATTTAACGGTGATAATATTGACGTTGACTAAAAGTGATAATATAATAATATATTGATTTTTAAATAAATATTATATTAATATTAGACTCTAACCTTGTTAATTATTACAATGTAAAGGTACTATATATTAAACAAATAGTCATTTAATATAATATTCGTGCTTAATTTTTATACATAAAATATTACATTTGATTCGCAAAACGAACTTTTTCACCCCTAAAAATGCATATCGTTTATGCCAGCCAGAGGAGTGACTATAGATGGTGTGGGGCATAACAAAGGCTGTCGGGGTATTACATACGAGTTATGTACACACACGTATCATACACACACACACACACACACACATACACACACACACACACACATCTACTACATTATGATTATCTAATCAATAAAATGATTAACAACTTGAAAATTAATAGTCAAGTTAAAAATTAAAAAAAAAAAAAATTAATTTAAAAAAATGTGTAATTCGGCCCCTTTAAAAATAAAAATATGCACATGTGAAATCAATATATCTCATAAAAAAAAAAAAAAAGCAATATAATTATAGAAAATAAAATATGTCTAGAGTATTCGAAAAAAGATTGTGTATAGGTAAAGGGGCGTTTGAGTATTACGTCAGCACATTTTTGGTCTTTTTAGACCCCTTCCTCCCACTTATCAGCAAATGTCCCACCCCACCCCCTACTTTATTATGTCAGCATCCTCCTCTATCAAAAAAAAAAAAAAAAATTGAAAAATTGAAAAATTGAAAAATTTCCAAATTTCATATGAATTAATTAAACACAAATGAAAAATTTTGCTACATATTTTGAATTTTATTTTACATATTTTGACAAAAATAAGTAGGTACATATTTTGATTTTTTTTTTTTTATTACTGCTGAAATTAGCATGTTTCTAATCTCCCCAATCCTTCTTCTCAACATATATGTAAGCACACGACAGACCACCTCTCCCCCTAGGCGCTTACGTAATAATTGAACGACACCGCCAACGACTAATTTCGACTGTATGTCATCATCAGGTTAAAAGAAAAAAAAAATCACTGATATAAACTTATGATGACTTTCGGTAGAAATTAGTTGTTTTTTTTCGAATACTCGATCTATGCATATTTTTGTTTTTATATGGTATCTATTTTTTTTATTTTTTTTTTTTATAAAATATATTAATTTTATTTATATACATATTTTATATATATATATATTGTTTTTTTATTTCACAATATATATTTATATTTATTTTTAATTACTATAGTATATAGGTACGTTGAAATCAATGTAATAATAATGAATTGTCTTCTACAAAATATAAATAATAAATGTTTTTTTTTTTGTTTAAATTTGCTTTATAATGCTAATATAATATAGGTACGTACGACTCATACACAATATTAACTACGTGAAATTATCATAATATGAGTAGTGAACTTAAAACTAAAATATATTATTATTGTTCTAGTATATATACATTACATACAATTATTATGCGTATATTTGTGTACATTAGTCATGTGATCTTACATTTTTATTTTATTTTTAGACTATAGGCGTTTTTTCTTACGAAGTAGGTACCTATAGTGATAATATCAGAAAAAATCCCTTTTTATTGTATAATAATATGCCGTAATGTATAGTCTCATATATATATTATGTCTGTATATTATACGAGGACTTAGGTCCATATTCAATGACATACACTTGGTAAAATTAATATTATACAGTATAAAAATTTCATTAAAATGTATACAATTAATAACATTGAGATATACTATTTATTTTTTTGTTTAATATTAACAATGGTAGATAAGGACCTATTTTTTTTTCGTACTCATACATAATATGCTATATATACAATGAACAAATCGTTATATTTTTTTACCTAGTTCAAGATAAAAAAAAATACACGATAACGATTTTTTCCATTGTATTATTTTCAGAAACTTCTATACGGTAGTACTATATAATAATATACTCGAAGTAAGATTTTAATGCGAATATTAGTTATAAAATTTAAAAAAAAAAAAAAATCGATTGTGTGTCTAAAAAAAAATTGTTTCAGATAGTGCAAAAAGAATAATAACGTTCAGCAAAATAAATTTATTCTAGTTAGTGAAATAAGATTCTGATAATGTTTTGTGGACATTTTTTCATATAGAAAATTAAGAAATGAATTGGTAGATCTTTATACTTATACTGATAACATACGAGGATACGAGGAGGTCGTGTTCCCGAAGGGACCAAGTCAGAGTAGGTATATAATGATGTGAATTACCATTCTTTGTATTATTATTGAACCCCGCACATTGTGGCGTAAATAGAAGAGATCATACATTACATTTACCTTACATTTTCTTTGGAAGCAAGAATATGGGATCGTAATGATTTAAAAAAAAAAAATATCGATTACAAAAATAAATATAATTTAACGTAATTTTAATATTAATAATACATTTTCGTCTAGAAAAGTTTATGAATTTAGAAAAAATTTACGAGGGCTCATTGAAGTTTTTAACTATACCTAAGTTACGCCTCTGAACCTATACTATTTCGACGAATGAAAGAAATACACCTAATTTTAAATCGTAGAATACAAAAATTATACCTACTCTTGGAAAAAAATTAATTACTTTACTCTAATAATACCAATTTAGAAACGGTATGATAAAGCAATGGTGGCAAGCCCATTATCATTCGTCTATATTTCCGGATGAAAAAATTCTAAAAACAAAGTCATTATTAAAATTAGCAATTTGGTTTACACTTTTAAATTCTCAGCATCATCGATTGACGTTTTAAAACATTTCACTTACAGGTGGGTACTTTAACTACATTAAGTAGTTGTATGATTTATGCGCACGTTAATACCTACATTATATATACACTCGTGGAATATAAATGTACGTGTAATAATGTGAAGATATTACCTATTTTAATTGCATCATTATTTCTAGATTAGATAAATATTTATAAATGTAATAATAGCTATAAGTATTGCAATTTTTAAAATTGAGAATTTTAAACATCTTGAGCTCCAATTACATTTACGTTGTTGTGACTTCTAAGTTCTAGCATGCCTAAACTATTGTAGTTTCGCGAAACGCGTCTACAAATATAATAGTTTTTGTATTTGAAGTGTGGGTAAAAAATAGTAACACAAAGTCTTGGTTTTCACGATTTTTTAAAAGTACAATTAGTTAGAAAATATGGTACGGTTAACCTATATATATATATATTGAAATTTAAAATCTTAAATAAATACAAAACACGTTAAATATTCAATAAAGTATATTATATTATAATAAACACTAAAGCTAACTAATTGCCTGGCTTCGTATACGCATTTGAATGGAATTACTGATGAGTGGAACTGATGGAAATTTTTTTCCTGTTGATGTACATTTTGATACATAATATTTGATGTTTGTAACACTTTTCGTTCTCAATTTCAAGTGCATTTATAAACAATTTGTCGTCCGAGTTAATTTTAGAATAATAAAGGTATACGCCACGTATAAGATGCGAGACAATATATTCAATTCTATGCGAGATGAGGTCCATTCCTTCGACTTGTTTGTTGCACTCGAACACAGTATTTATTGTTAATAATCTGAAACGAAATTTGAACGCTGTTCTAATCGTCGAAGGTATGATTCAAGAAATCACCTCAGTCATAACACGTTATATGAGCCTACGCTCATTATATCATTTATATTATTTTTATATCCTTAACCTTGTTCTTTCACAGCACTTTTTTTACATCATTCAAATATTCTCGATGACGGATGAATTAATGCATCATCTGCATGTTAGAGTTTCATAAGATTCATTCATTCATTCATTCATAATGCAGTTTAATTTGAGTTTATTTCCATAGGAATACAATGTAATCTTCGAATGTTAAAGTAATATCCGTAGGTTATTCCTATAACGGCTTTAAATGATTAGAGAGTTGGATGAATTTTGTAGTAAAAAAAAATTGCCTTTTCTAAGTGTTGTTTTGAGGGGAAAGTTACTTTGATTAATGATTTCTAAAAATTATAGTCCTTATTGGGAATTCTATGTATAGTTTTATTGTTATTATAACAAAAATGACTTTAAATGAGTTTTGGATTTTGAATTTTTTTTTCTACGATCGAGAGTGCCATTAAACCATCAAATTATGATTTTTAAATACGTTTGTTTGTTCTTTTTATGTAGGGGAGGGGTAGGGTATGGGAAGAACTTGATAAGGATCAGATTATTTTTTTTTTTGTAAAAATAAATTCTCTTTTAAAAATAGTAATAAATAAAGAATAATTTCAGTTTGATATTAAGAGGATGCCGCACCCACATTTGCTGTCTCTGTCTATATTTAATGGGCAATATAGCAAAATTACATTACACAAAACAATACATGTGGTATCTACGTTAAAATTAGAATTAAAACATATCTATTACCTACTGATTTTAAAAAGAAGAACATTTTTTTAAAAAATGACATAAGTCTTCTTTTTGTAAAATAGTGTGTATCAAAGAAATTACAGTATTTTAAAAATTGGAAAACTTAAAACGCTGTAATTTCCTTGATACATAATATTTTACAAAAAGTATATGTAATTTTTTAGAAAATATTTTTCTTTTTAAAATGAATAATAGGCGTTTTAACTCTAATTTTAACGTAGATACCACATTTATTGTTTTGCTTAATATAATTTTTCTATATTGCCCATTAGATAGACGGAGACGGCAAATGCGGGTGCGATGTCCTCTTAAAAGGACAAGGCTAAACAACATTGCTGTGGTCTACAACCTGTAGGTACATAGGTAGGTTTTAAAATTAAAATATAGTTTGTTTTAATACGTACGTTAATAATGTTTAAAACGTATAATGTTTTATACTTTTGAAACATTTATAATTAAGTTTAATATTGAAAAACGTTCAAAATATTTTTTACGATAAAAAAAAAAAAAATGCTGTTTCACTATTCTGGAGACAAAGTATTATCAACATACTATAGGTATGTGATTATTATATTTTTTTAATTATTACTACCGGTTAAAGTGGCACAGAGCTGTTTTCAGGTAGTTTGCTATATACATAACGACGGAACAAAATATAGCATTTAGTAAATAGTATAAAAATACAAAAGCAAAGAAAAATTATTTAACACTTACAGGAAAACGATAATTGCAATCACTGATGAATATAATATACATACCTATTACATAATAATATATACCTAATTAACTATTTCATATTGTTATAGTTATACTGAAGTTGTAAAGAATAAAATTAATAATATCATAAAATATACAAACTAAATCATAATTATTCAAATATTCTATAGATGATAAAAAAAATTCATTATGTACATTTGTACATATAATTTTTTTATTGCAATCATTCTAGGTACTTATAGGCTATATGACTATATATTCATTAATGTTTTGACCAATTTTTTTTTTATCGTAAACATAAAATATATTTATCTTTGTATTTATATTTTTATATGCATTTTTACTCAATTTATATAGTTTTTTTTTTTTTTAACGCTTTATATATAGAATTCTATTATAAAGGGAACGTTAAACATTTACTTTTTAAGAGATTAAATATATAGGCGATGTTAAGTGTTAACTGAGTTTTTAAATGAAAATAAAAAACCGATTGAAAATTATTTAAATATGTATTTAACAAAAATTTACATGTATTGTTTTATTCGATGCCGTATAAAATATAATGATTAAATATTTTGTAATTTTATATTGAATAACCATTTTATGAGGGATAAACTTTATTTAAGGTATAGATTGTGATCAATATCGTAGCGTTTTGTAATTTTTTTTTTGATAATACTACACAAAAACTTTTTATAAATATCCGAAAAAACAAAACAAAACAAAACAAATTTACAATTTTATTGTACTAAGCATTGAAAAAATACAAATGTACAACTCAAGTAAAGGTTTATTTTTGGGTTTTGTAAAAATGTTGATAAATCTACCATCTATAGCTACACCACATAAAGAATTATTTTTATTTAAACTAACAGAAATACGTATAATTATATTCATAGGTAATTAAAATTGAATAATACTGAAATTTTATTTCAAAAAGATAAAACTAGTGTTAACTTAAATAACATATATGTACTTATATACTAAACATAAGTATACTTACCTAAACATATTTTATGAAATAATATAATTAATTTTTTTCAATGACCATTACAGTTATTTTTATATGATTTTCACAAAGTTTACCGATGAAATATTTTCACACTGTATTTATATAATACAATTTTAAATTTTGAAGTTAAGTCTACTTTTTTCTTCCCCTTAAGTCCTTTTTGTTATAAAACTGATAATACTTTCAGTTATTATTCCTCCGTGAATACGAAGACGAGCTAACACCAAAAACATTTTTAATTGGGATTACTTCAGCTGCTTTTGACTAAGCTAAAATTAGTAAGGTTCTTTATAGCCGGTACACTATATGGTTTGTTAATATGTTTGTAAAAAAAAGGTCGAAAACGCTTTTTGGGTCGGTAGAAATCCTTAAACTCGATGGCTCACAGTAACTCTACTATCTCGCGCTGAACACAACGTACGTATATAGCGGTTGGCAGTGGCGACATGATTGGGAAGACTGAAAATTTAATATAAAAAATAACAAAAAAAAACATTTATTTTTTATTTTTTTAAGCTTTTCAATTATAAGGTAACATAATTTATGATTTTTTATATACTAAATCAATTCTTCTTTCTTTTTTCCCTGCAAAATCATCGCAAATACTTTCCACAAATGTCGGGTCCTTTGTCATAACGCTCACTAATTTTTTTTCAATCGCCAAAGATAATGAATTTGTAAGTCGCTCGTTTTTCATCGTATAAATAAATAATAAATAATAAAAATAATATTATATTACGCGATACGCTGTATTATTACTACCTAATGGCCTAATACGGACCCGAGCAGCAGCGTTTTTATTTACGTGTTATACAGAAAAATACTCGATGACCGCAACGCGAACGGCAGAAACTTTGAAAGAGTCTAGTCTCAATATACCGTATAACGTTAAGAGGATATTACACTCGCATTTGTTGTCTCTGTCTATCTTACAGATAATATATAGTGATGCACAAATCAAGACCAAGACCAAGACCATGGCAGTCTTGGTCTTGGTCTCGGTCTTGGTCTTGTCTACTCAGTCTTGGTCTTGGTCTTGGTCTTGTTGAATGAACCTAGGTCTTGCAAAATTCTTGCAGCCTTGATTTTTATTTTTTTACCAAAGTTATAAATAAGAATAAATATTTTATTTATACGTACACAAAAGGGGATACAGGGAGTAGTGGGGGTAATTCCCCTCCTTCGTTCACAAAAAATAATTAGGTAGATACCTGTGTAGTTGACTGTTTTCGATAACACCGAACTTTCAAGAAATAGTAGTATATCTGTTTACCCATATATTCGATAAACGATAATCATTTCCGAAAATATTACAATATATTGATGATTGCATTACGAGAAATCTGTAGATTTGGTGTGGAATTATACATAATGTATACCAAGAAAAAAAATGTAATAAATAACGTGTTTAATTCATTAATTTTTATTTTATTTAAAAGCAAGACTTGCAAGAGTCTTGCAGTCAAGTCTTGGTCTTGGTCTTGCATACATTTTTATTTCAGTCTTGCTATGAAATGGTAAAATCTTGGTCTTGGTCTTGCTAGCTCTAATACAGTCTTGGTCTTGAATTTTTGCAAGACCAAGACCAAGACTGCAAGACTAAGACCGAATTTGCCCATCACTAATAATATAGCAAAATCACACTACGCAAAATTGAATTTTTGGCGTTTAGGTTAAATTTAGAGTATAAACACCTATTACAAAATTTAAAGCAAGGAATATTTTCAAGTGAACCTCATGGGCATTTTGTAAAATATCGTCTGACGAAAAAGTTAAATCTATTTAAAAATATCAAAAAC
>JAIPRL010013431.1:0-10566 GCA_025469235.1 Pemphigus obesinymphae
ATGTTAAGTCACAATCAATGCATGTTATGAAGGGTGCTTTAGTAATATTAACGGAACAGTTATTGCATACCGGCATCTTAAATAGATACGAAGGAGAGAGAATAAAACAAAATATAGTACGTAAAGACAAAAGACAGCTGGTATATCGATATATAACGGGAATATATCGTTAATAAAACAGAAATTGCGATAAGAGACCGATGAAAAACGCAATACGACCGTACAGGCCAACGTACAACAGATAACTGTATACCTTATACTAAGGTATATTCACTATATTGTATCATTTATTGGCATATTTAAATATTATCTACAATAAATTTAGACTAGTAAAGAATACTTTTATTTTGCATACAACAGTCTATCTGAAGAAATGTAAACTTAAAATAATGTAACTTCACGTAATATATTTTTTTTTTTTAGTTTTCATGGTTTGTTCTAAAATATTCCTCTCTTAAAATTTGGTGATATCTCTGATGTTCATCTCTAAGATTAATCTAAATACCACAATTTAAATTTTAAGTAAGTTACATTATTTTTCCTATATTAAACGGTAGAATCATAGACATAGGTATAAACTGTTACCTATGTTCCGCCCTCAAAAATCTTTCCAATACCTAATAAATGTATTATTTTTTGATAAAGAAATTAATGGGTAGGTGGATACTTGATTACTTAATTTTGCACTATAAGTAAAAATATTTTCACCACGCCACTTTATTTAGAATGATGAAAATAACATTTGAGTATGGGCCAGTTAAGCCTAAAATAAGAAAATCTATGATAAAAATGATTTTTTAATTCCTTATTTTTTCTTTTTCTTTTTTCAGCTTTTTGTAATTGAAGTGTGGGAACTCCACGAATATTAAAATAATCATATATAAAGATTTCATATACATTTTTCCAATTTATTTCCATTTATTAACTATACCTGTATAGTTAATTATATTTTAAATTTTTTATTAATTATTACCATTTCATATTTAATCAATTAATTATTAGAAAAAACTTTTATTATTACCTATGTATCATTATAATCAATATAATTCATATTGTCCTATTACAGTCATGACAGCTGGACAAGAAATTAATTTTATAATAAATTAACAATATTGACCCATCCAAACACCCGTCTGGCCTTGTCAAACATTCGATATACCATAGAGCTTTCGATGATCATCGATATACCATATAATCAGCTACGACTATTTTATTATTCACCACTGTTACCATTTCTGCAGTTATTTCTTTTGTATAAAATTGTGCTTTTACTATATTCCGTATTCGATGTCTATATTCTGTGTATTATGTATCTGCTTAAATATTATGTTCCTTGTTTACGCTCGACCTTATCCCTTCTACCAATTATTTATTGTCAATAATTTATTTGTACCTCCACCCGACGCGCCGACTGGGCCGTTGTTGGAAAGACTCGCTTTCTTGCTTCTCGTCGACTGACCATGCAAGATCATTTTTTATACCTTTTCTTTTTTTCACATGAGTCCGTCCGATCTTTTATGCAAACCACGTTTTCAGGTCCTTCGACGATACTGATTTGTATTGTTTAAATAATTATTTCATATTTTCTTTTTGTTCTCAAAATAAAAATTTTTACGCGCTTTACACAATTTGTGTTCAATTTATTTACTTGGCCAGTCGTGTTCAACTGACCGCGACTTACGCCAACACCACATAGATAAGGAAAGGCACATTGATAAGGATATATAGATAACTAGCCATGGTGTTAAGAGGACGTTGCACACCCCATTTTAAGGGGTTCTGGCAATTTTCCGATATTTTAAGAAAAATTAAAATCTAACGATCAAAGAATATTTTAATATAATTTAAAAGTAATTAAAAAATAGTCCTGTATCAGTAGGTACTATTATTTATTGTGGTGTAATCACGATATTTGTTTAAAATTACGTTTAAACAAAACCAATAAAATGGCTTTTTAAAGTGATTTTAAAGGTATAACACCTATTATAAAATTTGTAGATAATAACATTTCAGAGATAATCACATTGGGGTTTTACAATTTTCTAAATATTAAGATTGGTATCGAAGGTAAAAAACACTATTTTTTCCCCCATATTTAAGACACTGTAACTTTTTTTAAAAATATTATTTGATAAGAAGGTTATCTCTAAAATATTGTTTTCTATCAATTTTATAATAAGTGTTTATCTTTAAAATTATTTTAAAATGCCATTTAATTTGTTTTGCCATATAAACATGTTTTAGCATGCTTTAACATGTTAAAAATCTTCAGTGCGACGTCCTCTTAAGCTTTGAGCATAATATCGTATTATATTGGAATTATAATTGATTTTATAATAAGTTTATAGTAAGTTTATAATAAGTTTATTATAAAATTAATGCATTATTTACATTAAGCATTTTTGATTAAATAGTTTAAAGGCTAAAACGATATAGCCGATTTAATTAAATTCAGTTAATTTTTTGGAGTAAAGATATTCCTTAAGATATTTTGACAATTGAATATTTAGATTCATTGTAGTTTTCTAAGATCTATAAACAGTCTATAAATGCATAAAGACATGGATAATGTTGTTATATTTATGTTTACAAAGTTTGATTTTGTATGATCACTGTAGCCAAAATGATAGTTATTGCTCCAAGATATACTTTTAGACGGAAAAACTTGATAAAGCATCTTTTTAATGTGTTTTATATTTTGCGGCTAAACGTTTTTTTTTTCAAATTCTATATTTTATTATTTGTTTTATTTTGACAAAATAGATGACATCCGACTACTGTGTTCTTAACCACGAAGTGTTAGGAAATGGGAGGGGAAGTTATATATGAAGAACGATGACTGAATATTTCACAAATTATTTCATATAGTAATTCTATTTTATATTATATAATATAATAGGGTTTTATCGATTCCACCGGAACATCCTGTTTTAAAAAAGGTATAAATCGACTCTGCCGGCTACTGTTTGTAAAATCTATATATTAACTCTGCTGGTTACTATTCATAAAAATTACATTTTAATTCCGCCGCTCATCAATGCACAATAGTATAAGAACATGTTATCATGTTAACATGTATTCAGTTAACAAAATAATTGTTTTGTACGGTTAAATTGTTTACGTTTTTTAATTCTTATTATTTGAGTTTTTAGCCAATAGATAAACTGTATTATGCTTAATATAACAATAATATGTCAATACAAAAATCATTATTCAAAAATATAAAATATAGAACATATTTTATATTAAATGTAATGAGGTTTATCTCTTGGTTAAAAAACTTAAAACATACCTAACCGTAAACCGATTTTGATAATTCAAATACTGATAACATGCATAGTCCCATGATAAGTACAGATTTTAACGGCGGAGTCGTTAGGTAATTTATATGAGTAGTAGCCGATGGAGTCGATACACAGTTTTTTTTAAATAGTAATCGGCGGAGTCAATAAATAGTTCATATAAACAGTAGCCTGTGGAGTGGATATTAAATACTGCAGAATATTTATATTTGTCATAATTTATATATAATTTCCTTATAATTTCAAAATATTTCTTTGTAATATCCAAGAATATCTCCTATTACTTCCACGTTCTTCCAAATATTTCCAGGTACTTCCAAGTATTTCCAAATACATCTAGGTACTTCCAAGTATTTCCAAGTACTTCAATGTATTTCGATATACTTCCAAAGTATTTCCTAACATTTGTACACCTACTTCCACTAGTGGTTTACCCCCTTACTTATTCCATACATTTTTATCGTTTTATTACAGTGGATATTTTATCACGATATTGTACGATTATTGACATTTTAATTTTAAAATAATCATAGACGATTAATAATTATAATAATAATAATAAATGCATTTCCAAAGTCAGTTTTTTTTTTTGATCGTTTAACGTATGATTACGTATTTAAATTTGATTTACAATAAAACTATATTTGATGTATAAGTAAAAAATCCGGTCAATAAATCATTGCATTCAATAAAACGATTCTGAGCGTAGCTTCGGTGTAGTATATATAACTCTTAATATTAATTATATATCTACTCAGTACCTACCTATGTTTAACATTACATTGAAGATCAAATGTAGAAATAAATATGATTTAGTGTGACCTTATGCATATTTTAAAATTTAATATGATATATTTATAATAACTCATAGTATATTTTATTGAATGTTCAGTTTTTGACATATAATTTTGAAAACGAACAAAATATTATGTAGATTTAATTTAATTAATGCACGATAAACGTTATACTAAATTTTTTCAGGTCTTAAATTCTCATTTTACCAACTATTTGGACTTAAATACCTCAAAATTGATAATTTTGTCGAAAAAATTAAAATAACTATAAAAAAATCGTGACTACGGATTTTCAAGATTTTTGAATTTAGTTAGAGTAACGTATATTTAACGCTGTATAAAATTTTCAGAACTTAAAACCAAAAATTACCCCTTTTAGGACTTATAAACTTCGAAAACTAAAATGTCCATAAATAGCCCAAAATTGCAAAAAAATTAAAAAAAACTTAATCAACGTAAATATATTACTAAATTAAATATTCGATGTAAATTTCAAGATTTTCAAGTGATTATTTTCGAAATTACGAAGAAATGAAAATTCCCGATTTGACAAAACCGTATATTTGCCGTTTTTACCTCATTTTTTCGTAGTTTTTCCTTACGCATTAAAAAACTATTGAGAAAATTGAAAAATGACCTCTCTAAAGTACCAACAAGATAATAATATATAAAATGTACTTTTAGTCACAACACGAAGTTTTCTTCGTTCGACGATAAACTCTTTATAAAACCACACTACTTTTATATTTACTATTTGACTTAATCAGGATCACGCCTGGTAGAGGATCAGGACATGCAGCCGTGAAAAATACACTTTGAGAGCCTTGCCGTTTTAACTAGGTCCTAAGGAACTTTTCGTTTTTAAACGATCAACACTCCTAAGGATCGCACGGTACAAGAAACAAGTAAAGAGAAATAAAACATTAAAATAAAACACAAAATCAAACACTAAAATAATAAAAATAATATATATTAAAAACAATAGCACATAAAAATATCTTTCGCTCTCGGAGGTGTTCTCGGGTACTTCCCGAGCCGTAAAAAAGTCCCCGCTATAGTAGGGAGACATTATATAATTTGTTAATATTATAAAAATAAAATATACATGTCATCATTATATAGTTCGCTGTACCTACTACAAAACATAAACGAGTACCTACCTACTAGTGATGCGGTGCAGTGGTGGTACGGTGTAGAAGTAGTCACCTGCACGTCGGTGCCGGTGTGATATTTTTACCCTATGTCACCCACCTTTGTATTAATGAATATAGATATATAATTGAATATTATAATATATAATAATATAATAATATATTATAATATAACGAACATACAAACATTAATTTTTATGTATTAGAAAAATAAATATAAGCATTGCCGTGTCAGATAGTAGGTGATAAAAATAATGCTGTCAATAACTTTATAAATACTACAATTGTCTTAAAATGGAGATATGTTTAAAATAAATTGAAATAATAATAGCTCTTTTGACAATTACCTACATTTTACTACTCCAATTTTAAACTATGTGTTTTTAAACTATTTGTTGACTACAAATATGTTGTGTGTTTATAGTTTATAAATGAATAAAAATAAATTTATATTATAAAAAATAACAATATATAAGTATATCTATATAAATAAAATGAATATATATTAAAATAATGTCTGCCAATTAAGATTATAAACAACAACTAGTTTCGACCACGCAAATCTTCGCCAGGTTACTAATGAATAATCTTCTTCTTTTTTCTTTTCTCTTTTGCATTCTCTCCAAAAGCATTTGGATTTTTATATTTTAAGCTTGAATCAATACACACTTTGTGAAATTTTCAAGTGTTTAGGACCAATATTTTCAGAAATAATTATTACTTTACCTGTATTTTTCTTCATTTTTAGATAGTTCTTTCTGATTAAGTTTACATAAATTGACAAGTTACCTCTACAAAGTATATCTTGTGTTAAAATTTTGTGTCAAAAAAGGGGAATGCATGGAAAATTAAATCATGACGTTAACTATTCTGGTTAATAAATTTATCACTGATAAATATAAAACAAATTAACTCTATAAACGAATAAATATTTTGCACCGCTCAGAAACTTAAATAGTCTTTATATTCATTTTTACCACATTATAATTATATTTTTTATTCTTCAAGCTCTATTTCCAGTTATTATTGTTAAAAGATATCTATAAAAGTAATTATATAGGTAGGTATTTAAATTTTAAATTCAATGTTTTTTGTTTTTGGAGGGTTAGTAACACTGTATCCGTCCTCCCATCTAAAGAAATACGCCACTGAGTATGTTACTAAACTTGATCCATATGGATATCTCAATAATATGTGCTAACGTGTCACAAAAAGTATAATATTGATTATTAAAATGCCAAGTTCCAGCCATTTTCATTTAGTTTTGTTCTTGTGTTTGTCGTTTCAATATAGATAATACCTTTATTAGATTTTATATATATATATATATTATCTTAATTTTTAGTATATACCTACCTTAATAAAATAATTTAAACATCGACATAATTTAATGAAATATAATGCACCTAAATTTAAAAAATATTATCCTTATCTTATGTTTAATTTAATTTTTATACAAATTTTGTAAAAAGTGTGAAGGCGAAATTACCCAAATGTAGCCCCAATATACTGAATAGGTTATATGTGTACTCAACAACGTTTATTTAATGTAAAACATATGGTAGGAAGTAAGAACCTACACCTGATAAAAACACATTTTAAAAATTAAACATAGAGAATTTAAATAAAGTATCATACCAACTAGTACGTATCATATTTAACATTCTGAACAAAAGTGTATAGGCACAAATTATTTCACAAGCGTAGTAATTTTTATTTTTTTTTTTGGTATAACGATTTTTTGAATAAGATTTTAGCTATAGTGATGACTATAACTGTCAAAGTAAAATGAATATTTAAATGTTCTAATTCCACCATCACTATTATATTAAATATAAGTATAAATAAATATCAGATTAAAAAAATCGGAAATGTAATCATAAAATTTTGTAAAAGGAGAAACTTTAATAGGTATAAGATAGTCTGTTTTGTGATGTAAGAAACAATAACATCAAATATGTATATTTAAATCGATCATGTCCCAGTGAATAATGATAATAAAATGTGAAACGTAAATCATTGTTTTTAGAAAAATTTTATTCAGATACGCTTGTACAAACATACTGGAGAGTATAAATTCAACAAATTTCTCTTGGTTGCTTTCTTAGATTCACTAATCCTCCGAGTCTATTGATGATATCAATACCATTCCAACAGGATACAATTTATATCAATCGTTTTATTAACTACATCCATATTATATATTTCAAGGGGAGGATCGAATTTTTAGAATTATCTAAGTGCATTTAATTCAATTCACAATGTACTCGGAATACTAGTGTCATTTGTGCGTATAAATTACTTCAAAATATAATATACAAAAACTGTCGTCGTCCACCATCACTAATTTGAAATCACAATAATTATAGTGCATTAACTATATATTATATTATTGGTGATCAAAACATCATTGCAGTGGAATACATTTAAGTGGGTAGTGTTAGACAATAGGTACATTTTGAAAGTACCCCCAAAAATATCTTTCTGTTAAACCAATAGGGTTTTTATTTAGTGAGGTTTCTCGAATGAACAATGTGATTAGGGTATCTACTGATTTTTAGATTTAGAGGATACATTACAGACTTTTTTTTTCTGGTAAGAGAGTATATTTTAAAATATTTAAAATCGATTAAAAACCTTGTTATACTTATAAACAAATGTTTTTTTTAATAAATGTTTAAAACAAATATTTTAAATGTTATCAATAAAATATATTTTATTAAATATAACAACACTAGACATATTATATTATATAAATAGACATAATATATTGTGTAGTATATTCAATTTTATATCTTAGAGAACTACAATATCAATACATACTTTGTGAAATTTTCAAGTGTTTAGGACCAATATTTTCAGAAATAATTATTACTTTACCTGTATTTTTCTTCATTTTTAGATAGTTCTTTCTGATTAAGTTTACATAAATTGACAAGTTACCTCTACAAAGTATATCTTGTGTTAAAATTTTGTGTCAAAAAAGGGGAATGCATGGAAAATTAAATCATGACGTTAACTATTCTGGTTAATAAATTTATCACTGATAAATATAAAACAAATTAACTCTATAAACGAATAAATATTTTGCACCGCTCAGAAACTTAAATAGTCTTTATATTCATTTTTACCACATTATAATTATATTTTTTATTCTTCAAGCTCTATTTCCAGTTATTATTGTTAAAAGATATCTATAAAAGTAATTATATAGGTAGGTATTTAAATTTTAAATTCAATGTTTTTTGTTTTTGGAGGGTTAGTAACACTGTATCCGTCCTCCCATCTAAAGAAATACGCCACTGAGTATGTTACTAAACTTGATCCATATGGATATCTCAATAATATGTGCTAACGTGTCACAAAAAGTATAATATTGATTATTAAAATGCCAAGTTCCAGCCATTTTCATTTAGTTTTGTTCTTGTGTTTGTCGTTTCAATATAGATAATACCTTTATTAGATTTTATATATATATATATATTATCTTAATTTTTAGTATATACCTACCTTAATAAAATAATTTAAACATCGACATAATTTAATGAAATATAATGCACCTAAATTTAAAAAATATTATCCTTATCTTATGTTTAATTTAATTTTTATACAAATTTTGTAAAAAGTGTGAAGGCGAAATTACCCAAATGTAGCCCCAATATACTGAATAGGTTATATGTGTACTCAACAACGTTTATTTAATGTAAAACATATGGTAGGAAGTAAGAACCTACACCTGATAAAAACACATTTTAAAAATTAAACATAGAGAATTTAAATAAAGTATCATACCAACTAGTACGTATCATATTTAACATTCTGAACAAAATTGTATAGGCACAAATTATTTCACATGCGTAGTAATTTTTATTTTTTTTTTTGGACTTTTGGATTCCAAAACAGCTAAACCGATCGTGATGATTTTTATATTCATTAAACATAAACGAGTATTTACTTAACAGACTAAAAAAATTTGCAAATTTTCAGAAAAAATTTTTGAATAAAAAAACATACATACATACATACGACATATAGAACACACAGTAATATTGATATATGTTATGCTCTCAGGCGAAACGGATGGCGGATCTGTGGTGGTGTGTTCAGGTTAATGGTGATGCGGTGCGGTGGTGGTATGATGTAGAAGTAGTCACGTCGGTGGCTCTTTTTATTTAAATGTTCTAATTCCACCATCACCATTATTTTAAATATAAAATATATAAGTAAATATCAGATTAAAAAAATCGGATATGTACCTAATCATAAAACTTTTAAAATTATTATGTAATAGGAGAAACTTTAATACGTATAAGATAGTTTGTTTTGTGATGTATGAAACAATAGCATCAAATATGTATTTTTAAATCGATCATATCCCAGTGAATAATGATAATAAAATGTGAAACGTAAATCGTTGTTTTTAGAATTGTATGTAATTAGTTTGTGTTTAGTATGTTATAAAGACGTGTGTGTTAATACTCCTATAAGTTGTTCTGAACATTGTTTATAAGAATCAGCAAAGTCCTTGTACAGCTAATCGATTTTTATTTTATTTACTTGAAGTGCTTTTACCCCTAGTTGTACCGCTCATGGCTGTTTAGGTGGAGGTGTCGAAAAATATGAGGAACCTTCCTCTACTACCCCCATACCATATCGATACCAGTCCATACTATTTTAATCCGTGACATAGACGCCAGTAAGTTGAACTTCATATCATATTATTATAATGTACCCAATACCCGTGTTATTATTGATGGTTATTGGTGTGAACTGTTGTAATTGGTGTCAGGGCCGTATTTGGGGGAGGGTCAACCCCCCCCCCCCGAAACTTTTTTATAGTTTATAAAGTGAATTTATGCGTTTATGACACTAAATTAATTATAAAAATTTACCACGTACCTACCTCATAATATGAAAACTATATGTTTATATTGTTATATACGAGTATATTATAATATTAATATAATCGTGTGAATATGAATTCTGTTGGCGTTTTTATGTCTAATATATCTATACATTTTACATATATATGTCACAAGCGATTGTAACATTTTGTTAACGGACAGCGATATCTTTTCGAAGAGCTCCATCCGTATTGCCGGTTTTCCCCGAATTACAGCATGGCACACTATATTATTACATATTAATAATTTTATCGTACACAACATAGTCGTTTAGTAGGTATGTTCTTGTAATCGTTTTGCTTGAGACCAGCTATATATGCTATATATATCTATATATATGAACAGTCATTACTATTATTTTACCGATCAAAACAATAAACTTGTACGTATGTGTGAACAATATATTCAGTATCAG
>JAIPRL010013432.1:0-10565 GCA_025469235.1 Pemphigus obesinymphae
ATAATAGGTGTTTAAGCTCTAAATCTAACCAAAATGCCATAATTTCAATTTTGCGTTGTATAATTTTGCTATATTGCCAATTAGATGGACGGAGACAGAAAATGCGGGTATAGCATCCTCTTAAAAGAAGTAAATTCGGTATACAGAGGTTTAGTTATGTTTAATAATGTTCGCTGGCTTAGTCGTGGCAAAGTTCTTCAAAGGTTTATTGAATGCTTTAACGAAATTAAGATGTTTTTGGATGAGCAAAATCAAATACACGAAGAATTATCTGACTTGCAGTGGATAGCCAGATTGATGTTCTTTGTAGATTATACCCAGCATTTAAATGAATTGAATATTAAACTACAAGGTGATAATAAAATAATCACTAGTATGTTTTGATATGATCCAAGCATTTCAGGTAAAATTAAGAATATTTAACCGGGACATAATAAACAAAAATTTCAAATATTTTCCTAACCTTAAAAAGTTCATTTAGGAATTGGAATTTTTCAAAAAACCTGATATTAATCATCTTATCCAAGAATTTTCAAATATTATTGAGACAGTTATTAATGAGTTCTCTACACGCTTCACTGAGTTTAAAGAATTTGAAGAAACCATAAAAATTATTATTTATCCAGACACTTTGTCATTTCAAAAACTCAACTTAAAAGTGTTTGAACGGTTGAATTTAGATGATTTTGAAATGCAGCTTGTAGATTTTTAGTCGAGTACTATATGGAAAGAAAAATTCGTTTTACTGAGAAATAAATTAGAAGAAATTCAGCGTGATGGGGCAATAGGCAAATTGACCGTAAACATAGGGAACAAGATTTTGAAAGTGTGGAATGCAATTCCACAAGATTATTCCACTTTAAAAATAGTAACATTAGCTGTTTTGTCTATTTTTTCTTCAACTTATTCATGCGAGTCACAATTTTCAGAAATGAATTTTATAAAATCTGATTTAAGAAACCGACTAACTGATGAATGCAGTGCGGCATGTACTTTATTAAAAGTTACTAATTATAAACCAAATATCAGTGAATTGGCATCAAATACTTGACAAAAAAAATCACATCAAGAAAGAAAATAAATAATTAACAAAGTAATATTATGTAGGAACCTAAACTAACCTTTTTTTATATTAATATATTAATTATACAATAAAATTACTATGATTTTTTTTCTTACAATATTGAATATAATATATATAATATTTTTCATGGCAAACTCGAAAAAACAAAACAAAAAAAATATAATTTGCCACCCCTGCTATAGTCTATTATTATAATATCAATTGTCATTGGGAATTTTAGGACCTAATATTAAACCATGAACATTAGAGAATGTTCATGATTATAATATATTCTTACTCTATGATTATAACTTAGGTACTATATATCATAGAACATTATAATACATATATATATATACATATTCTGTGGTTCCTCCACAATAAATTCATAACAATAATTATGTATTGAAAACAATACAGAAATTTGTGGACAATTTAACAATAATAATTGTCCTAAATAGTCATGTTCGTGACAATATAAACAGATATAATTTCTTAGATTAAGTTCTGTTATAATTTCCATTCCAAACTTAATACTACTTAAATAGTTAAACATAGGTAAATATATATATAGTTATTACTTACTTCTGTGTATATGTCAATCGTTTAACGCAATTCAAAATAAAGAATGATTTTTTTTTAATTTAAAAATTGAATACCTACAAAAGTACATGTATGAGGTACGTTTTCGAACGAGAAAGATCAAAGAATATTGTTTATTAGTTAGATTCCATATATGATTTGAAACCGGGTTATTATCAAAAAATAAACATTGATATCTTTTGGCGCGATAAATACAAATTATCGAAGTTGCCATATTTCTTCACTAAAGATGATTAAATTATCAATAAAAAATTTTTAAAAAAATTATTCCTACTCTATAAAAATCATAGAAATATATTTTAATAGTAAAATTATTCAATAGTATAACAGTTTCAATAATTTTATATAGATTATATACAAGATTTCATGTAAAAATATGTTATTCCAAGGTTGCCAAATAAAACATACGGTTGATTAACCTCAACAACAATATAAATATCATTATTTTTAATAGTTTCCTTCACAGAGTTCGTCTTTGTACTTTTTTGTTAATTATTTGTTTAATTTTTCTTTCTTATGTGCTACCTATGTATTTATGTTAATTACTACAAATCATCTGCAATTATATAGGGTGTTGCTACAAAAATAATTTACGTAGTACTCATCCATATTTTGTGTCTGTAACACACTAAAAATAATTTAGCTTTATAAATTGTAATGAAACTAAATTGAATCGCGGACAAAAGTATACTAAAGGCCAAGCCACAACTAAGCTATTAAACCAAATACAAGTGAGTGCAATCAATCTGTATTATTTGAATTAATTGTATATAAAATGTCAATTAAGTGTACAGGTTACACTTTTTCATTTTTTGAGTAGATAGTTGGTTAGTTCTTAAATTCAAATATTGGTATCTATTTCAACTTAAAAAATTAATTTATTTTGCAAACATACTATTTTAATTAGGTATTATTACAAATTTTTTCAGGAAAACATCCTTTTTATAAATCTAGGAAAATATGCGCAATATAAAAATGTACCTATAGATAAAGCACAAATATCTGTACATTTATTTTTCCCAGTTATAAAATTATAAATTGTGTATGAATATTGCAAGGTTAGATATTAGTAAACATAGTGTAAATTATTAATACCTATATATTATGTTGATGGATACTGGATGGTAATTTTAAGGAAGATATAAAACAGTATAAAGTGTGAATGGATGTAGTGGAAATTATTTTATATGACAGAAGAAACTCAATTTGGCTAAAAGATATTTTATTAAGATAGTGGCGAGTCCGGTAATGATGTATGGGTCATAATGTTGGGCAATAGATAGGAAAATAGAATACAGAATAAGTGTAGCAAAGATGAGAATGTTAATGTGAATGAGTGGAGTGACCAAAGAAGATTAAATAAGATAATAATGAGTACCTATATAAGAGGTAGCAGAGGAGTGGCTTAAATAGAAGAAAAAATGAGCAAGAATTTGTAGATTAAGATGGCTCAGGCATGTTCTAGGGAAGAGAGGGACAATATGATTAGTAACGGGAATGTAGGTACCTATGTTAAAGTAAAAAAAATAAAAGCAAAACTAAAAAAAAGATGATAAGGATTAGTAAAGAAAATGCAGGAGATTGAGTTAAGAGGATTACACCTGTATTTGTTTTCTCTGTCTAACAAACTCACAATATAGGAAAATTCACTTGGTGTTATTATTACAACTTCGGCAATTCTAATATGAGAATAGGTAATAATTTTAATTTTGAAAACAGAAATATTAAAAATAGTTATAAAAATATTACTATTTTTAAATCCTAATAATTTAAATAGATATATTACTAAACAATTACAATTTTGGAAAAAACATCACTAGGTGGCATAGATAATAATCTCATGTATAAATTTAGTAATAGGTAAATTGGAGTTGACAAAGTTGTAATAAAAATATCAAACGTAATTTTCCTGTATTGTCAGTTGGTTGGACAGAAAAAGCAAATACGGGTGTAATGTCCTTTTAAATGGAAATCCTGGCAGAAGTGGAGGAATAGGATGGCTGACTTCAAATAGTTGAGAGAAAAAGAAGAAAAAAGCATATATATATATATATATAAATTATTGAAATCGTTTAAAAAATAGCAATCCAGTGTACAAAATGTTTAATAGGTAGTTTTTTACCCTCTTCATATAAATAATATATATACCTAAATAACAATTAGGTAGGTAAGTTCATATAATAAACTATTTTTCAATATACCTACCTAAATTGTTCAAATTAAAATGAAAGCTAATAAATAACCTGTTATATTTACAGTTAGGTAAAGTACTTGCCTCATTTTTCTTCGGGTGTTTTTTTCAATTTACTCCTTTTTACACATAGAATTTTTTTAAATTGATAGGTACTCGTTACATACAATATACATTACAAATTATAAGTAGGTACATTAACTTGTACATAATATATAATAACTTGAGTCTTACCTATAGGTACTCAAGTACTAATAAGGTACTTATAGGTCTAATATATATTTAGGTAGGTAGTTGAGATTATTATTATTTTAAGATCATTTTAAGAATAGATTTTTATAGTTGGATTATCCTAAATCAACTACCTAATTATATGAGTCACTAGTTTTTTACAATTTCTGTACTAAATGAAATATTTTTAATTTAATCATATTATATACCTACTTAAAACATGTATAAAATATGTATTAATACCAATAATTTACCTTATACTTATACTAAACAAAATTGATTTTTGTGTAGATTTGAGTACCATTATTGATGTAGTATACTAAACCAGTAGGTACTAAAAATATGAATCATTATAACATATGTGTGTATGTAAACATAATCATATTTAATCCTTTATCTAATCATTTTATAACTAATTTGTATTGTTTTGTTTTTTATTAAGAGATCAATTTTGGAGCTTTCCTGTTATCGCAACTACATTTCGCCAAACCATCACGTTGGTCCACTTATCACAAATTCCTGATTTATAGATACAACTAAAATAAGTACACTTAAAGTGTATATTATATTATATATGTATATTTTACTATATTGTGATGGCTTGATAAAATATAGTCGCAATAACAGGAAAGTACCCAATTTCTTTTAAACATATTAGGTAATATTATTTTTTTTAATATAATATTCGAAAACATTATTAATGTAAATAATAATAAATAATAATCTTTCAAATTTGGAAAAATGTAAGCCTATAAATTATATAATACCTAATAGTAAAATAGGATGTATTCCATGTTTAATGTAAAATTTTATTATCATTATGTACCTATATAGGTAAGTAGGTATTAAGTAACATATTTCTAAAAACTAATGATAAGGAAAATGTGTGTATAGTATATAACCAATTGTGCTGTTACCTATTTATTATACTCACGTTACACAGCATTAAGAATGAAACCCGTCATGCAGACGGCAACATTTTTCCACCCCTCAACCTCACCCTAGTTGAACATTACTACGTAAATAATAGCCAATATTTATTGACTATTCTATATGGTATACTAAATTGTTTTTTGGGTAACGCTATGTAATTCAAACCTGTGCATGGTGGACGAGTTTTCGTCTGAAAATGGGTTTCACTCTTAACGCTTTGCGAGTATAGATTATGTATCTACATACATTCTTATTGCGTTAATAGTGTTGTAACTTATACGTACCTATAGTGGCGAAAATAACAATATGTCGATCTACAGACGTTTAGCATTAAGACTTTTACACATCACATTAACTTGAACTTTAAATGGTAACTTTTAGTCGGCATAGTAAAGTATGTTGTGGTCGAGTAAATTTGAATTTTGCATAATGATACAATACCAAAAATAAGTAATGAGTAGATCTTACAACACTAATGCATTTATTCACTTGTGTTTTATATACCTACCTGTATAATAATTTCAAAATTAGTTTTTATTCATTTTTTACATTTCTTACTCCTATTCTATTTCTTTAGTTGTATCTCAAATG
Source organism: Pemphigus obesinymphae (assembly GCA_025469235.1). Lineage (NCBI taxonomy): Eukaryota > Metazoa > Arthropoda > Insecta > Hemiptera > Aphididae > Pemphigus > Pemphigus obesinymphae. Next base: position 5,613 of record JAIPRL010013432.1, read on the forward strand.
TATTATCATTATTTTCTAATTGTCTAGAAATATGGCCGAGCTTGAAAGTGAAGATAGTTTGGATGGTGCTTTAGTCATTGATGAACCAAATTATGATTGTAACAAAATTGAAATATTAAATGATTCAGATTCAGACGTAGATATTGTGGAATCAGATTCAGACGTGAATATTGTGGAATCAGATTCAGATGTGGAGATTGTGGAATTAGATGATGATATGAATGATATTTCTTCTACACTGAATTCTTCGAATTCGACTAATGGTTTAACTTGTAAACTATGTTCTAGAATATTTTCTACAAATAATGATTTACTCAATCATATCAGAAAATTCAATGGTAGGAAAGGAGGCTGTACAAGTATAACAAATGTTAAACTAACTGCTATAAAAAGAAAAGCTGTTGATCTCACACCTGCAAACTTTATTAAAAAGAAAAGAGGTGGACCACCAAAACTATGTGCAATATCAACACCAGTTCCTGATGCTATTCCTTTATGTACTCAAATAATACCCGAGGTGTTACCAATTGTTTACAAGCCTACTCCACCTCCTGACATCATGCCATCTCTACGTCAAATATTAGTTGATGAAATTGAACCAGAATATACATGTACAATATGTGGTCAAATTTTTCGTCATAATATTGGACTAATATGTCATGTAAATTCTGAACATATAACATCTGACAAAGTCATAAATGCAAAGAAAAAATCACCAACTACATTGGGTGAAAAAAAACAAATTATGAAGAAAAATGATATTAAAGATAATAAACAAATAGAAAACGATGAGCCTATATCAAATACAATTAATTTAACATTGTCATCAGATTTAAAAAAAGATAGCTTGTTGAACAGAATGAAATCATATGTATACAGTGCAAACAAAAATCAAGTAATTTGTGTTTTGTGCAATGTAGAATTTAAGACTACCAAAAAGGCTTTAGCTCATGTGGAAGACAAACATATTTCAGAAAAAATAGAGTGTGTGTATTGTAATATGAAGTTTGTATATCGATTAAAACTACGAAGTCATTTGGCAAAAAGACATAAAATTATTGCTGTTTATGAATGTGATAAATGTTCAAACATGATAAATAAAGACGAATGTGAATTACATTTAGAAAAATGCAAGGGAAAAGTGAACCTAACTAAAGTCAAAAGAGAAGAAGGTAGCAATTTAATAAATTAAAATTATTATTTTGGTAAGTGGGTTTATATTTATCTTCTTATATTCTTTCCTAAATACATATAATATTACTCGTTTTAATACCCACCTATGACAAATAATACAGAGATAGTATTAAAATGTACATATTTTTATTACATTCAACAATATAAAATTTGTTATTTAGTAATTGGACTCATTTTTAAATTTTTTAATTATGTGATTATGCATAACTCAATAGTATAACTATTACTAAAATATTATTAAATTAATTTCTTTATATATTCTATTATTTCCAAATTATCACTATCATATTTCTAATATATCAGGATTATAAAATACCTTATAAAAAGTTTGACTATTTTCAAACATTTAAAAAATAATAATTTATTTTATTAAGGTTTTAGTATTTTACTGTATTTTGTTGAATTTTTTATAACTCTATATCAATCATAGCCCATAGGTATATTCTGTTTCAACTAAGAGTATCACCACACAGAAACCAATTTTAATTTAGACAATAAATTCTACTCCTATTTCCCCCATTCTTTCCAATTGCTTCGGTTTTCATATGATTCTTTGTATCGCACAAGAATATATCACTCCTAATTTCATATCATATGACTCGCAGTGCTATTGTATGTAAGCCATGCACATTGTCATTATCTACCAAGTGATACTCTTAAATGAGACAATTTAGGTACCTACCTAATTCAATTTGTTGTAAATGAGAACATAAATATTGAAGCAAAATTTTAATTCTACAAAACTCAAAAATATTTAATAAAATACATTGGTTTCAAATAAATTAAATATTAGATATTTAAACTAACATTTGTATTTATCTTTTAAATAATTTATTTAGGGGGAGTTCTTGAATTAAAAAGATTTAAAAGATTAAAAAGAATTAAGTTATATAAACATTCAAAATATAAAAAGAATAATAATTTAAATTTTTCTGAAATTTGGACCATATTATTTCATGGAAAACTTGGAAATATTAACTTAAACCTATTTTTAATTTGTGTTTTGTCAGCAATGTGGCTTATTGACATTTACCTGCCTGGCATAATTCTTGTTGGAAGTGAAAAAAAAATTTAAGTATTATATATATTTAAATCTATGGAAACTATAGAATATAAAAAAAATTGTATTAGAACATAAAAATGTTAACACTACAATGTTATAACTAAATATATTTATAAATATTTTCAAGTTTTTTAGTTAATTTAGAAGAGATTGGGATAATTTAACAGAAAGTGTTAATGTTATATCAATTGGTCAAATATGTTTCTCTCAATTCTACATGCTATTTTGAGAAAATTGCTTTTAAAGTTTAAAACACAAATAAATAATAGCTTACCAGAAGCCCCCATTAATAATTTAATATTAGAATACTTGGCATTCTTAATAATGAGTTATATGATTTGTATAAACATTATATAACGCAAATACATGGGAACAATTCGTTATTATAATATATATTAACACAGCACTATAGATTGATTATGTACATAACTTTAGTTATATATAAGAATTAAGGAATCATTAATGTTTTTTTAATTTATGGGTAATATAATTTTTAGTGCTCAAGTTTTAGATTTATATATATATTAGTATTTAATGGCTCAAGATTTGAAAGGTTTAGGATTAGATTAGGTTTATTTTACAAATATCTAAGTAAAAAAAAAAAAAATGTAATTTGAGTAGGTAGTTAAAATGACAATGTTATATATATAAGTAATAGCATTGATTATAAATATTACTATTTAAAACCAATTATAATAAGTCCCAAGAAGGTTTACATGATTGTGTTTTTCAGCTTTAAGACATCATTATCCGAATTTGTTTTCTCTGTCCAACATATGGAACATGACTAAATTAAGTTTTGTATTTTAAATATTGTGGGTTATTGGTTGATTTTTGAATTATAGAAAATAATGAAAAAAAAATCTTTGTTTTGTTGGAATAGTATTTTTAAGCAGAATATTTAAAATTTCACTGACACATCAGATATACCTACAGTCTACACTTATAATGAATTTTAAATTTAATTTATATAAAAATAATTCAAACAAAAGATTATACTATTTTTTATAATAGATCATCATATCTAAAATATTTGAAATAAAAGTATTTTGAATTGTTGACAGTATATGTCAAATGGAGAAAACAAATGAGAGTGTAGCATAATTTTAAGCCGATTACATTAGAATCTTTAAAAACGCCAATTAGTCGGTAGGTAATCAATTAATCGATTATAAATTATTATTAAATCATTATCATAATAAAAAAACAAATAGGAACCTAATAATTAATTGTCTTTGATCATTCAATACTGCTGTAGAACTGAATCAGCGATAAAAATTGTATTTTATATTATACAATAGGTATAGGTATTATTATTATTATAGGTACCTTAATTATAAATAATTGTATATAATAACATTTAACAATGATATTATTAGGCTATAATGTAAATAATAAAACTCATATTTTTAAATATCGTATTATTTCAATTCATTTTCTTTTACAAACCATTGATATAATCACACAGCCTTAGTACATAATGTACAATACATTACACACACACACACACACACATATATATGTATCAAGAAAATATTAATAACATTCTTGTTATATTTTATAGTTTTCAAATTTAAAAAAAATAATTAACATTATCACATCTAGTTACAAGCTACAATTGTGTATTACTATTTTATTTAAGGTGTAATTGTATTCTATTTATATGTTCCTATTGTGTTTACTTTTATTCTAAAATAAATTAAATAATTTTGAGTTTTATCAAAATAATTTCAATAATGAATATTGAATATTGCAAATTGGAGAGATATTCTTAAAATTTAGAATATTTAGTGATTTTATTTTAGTATATGAGAAATTTATATTTTGGATAGAATTAGATGTTTAAGTGGATAATGAATTTAATCACATTACATTTATAGACTATTTAATGAATAATAACTAATTTCTTTAGTGATAATTAAAATAATCTCTTAAATGTTTACTATTTTGTTTGCCAACCCCATCTACCAAGTCCTTTATTTTTTTTTTAAAGAACCCATATTTTTATAATGATAATGATAATAATATGTCTATACAAATTATAATCTATTTTTTAGATTTTGAAATTCAATAATTCAAAAGTATTAATTGTTAATTTCAACAATTTTAGTGATTGGGATACTGGCTCAGTTTTATCAATTTATATTTAAACAATATCCACAATATATGTTATAAAAAAAATTGTTAAAGCTCATAATTGATTTTCAATAATTTGAAAATTGTCCAAATAGTATTTATAATATACATTTAGTGACAAATAGTACAAAAATTTAGAAAAACCTTTCAAAATACTCAAAACTAAAATCTATAAAGGTAAATTTTTATTGTAAAAAAAAAAAACCGAAATAAAATAATATAAACAAAATTGATTTTTTTTAATAATTACAATTAATAAAAATATAATCTATACTCGGTGCACATTAAGATGATGACCCAAAATCTAGTCATAATTATACAGCGCTAACCCAAATAATATGTACGTGTGTATCAGAGCTTGCCATATGTAAGCAGTGTATATCAGCCGACTACAGCGAGCGGCGGCGTGGATGAGAAAGTGGTTTTGGCTACACAACTGGTCATCATCTTAATGTGCGCCGCTTATAACAATAACATAATAATAGCTTAGGGTTGCCATATGTCCCGGTTTAGCCGGTACACTACCAGTTTTGAGCATTGTGTCCCAAAAAAGCCTTTCG
>JAIPRL010013433.1:0-10565 GCA_025469235.1 Pemphigus obesinymphae
CATTATTTAATACTTATTATTTAAATGGCATAGAACTCAATAGAGTTAACTACAATAAAGATTTAGGTATTCATTTTAACTCAACTTCATCATTTTCTGAACATTATAACTACATTCTGAACAAAGCTTCTTGTATATTAAATTTCATTAATCGTAATTTTAAAGATTTTAATAATTCATCTGCTCTCAAAACTTTATACTGTTGTTATGTTCGTTCTATACTTGATTATAATTCCATAGTATGGGCACCATACACAGATAGTCCATCACTAGTCCTGGAATCTTTACAAAATCGCTTCTTAAGATTAATTTCTACAAGATGTAATGTTCCTCGTTCGCCTCATTCATCATACCAACCGTTACTAGACTTCCTAAAACTAGAACCTTTAAAACTCAGAAGAAGAAAAACTGACATTGTTTTCCTTTTTAAACTGTTGAATGGTTTTATTGATTGTTCTGAATTAACTTATAAATTAAACTTTTTTGTGCCTAATATTAGAACCAGATAATTTAATACTTTCTATGTGCCATTCCAACATGCTAATTATTCTTTATACTCACCTATAAATAGACCTATGCAATTAGTTAATGATTTTAATGTTGATTTGTTTTATCATATGTCTGTTTCTTCATTTAATGTTTATTTAAATAATTTAGTTAAAGATATTTAAACTATTGTTATTATATTATTTTGTTATTTTTTGTTATTATCGATCAACTTGTTTGAGGACTGTAAATAAATATATAATTATATAATAAATATATTTGTATTGGGCGCTTGCCCGTTTAAATTAAAATAAAATAAAATAAAAAATAAAATATAATCATCATCTATTTATTTATTATTCAGTGATAATATTATAGGCTAATATTTATTATCACAGTTTTATATAATACAAAACAACAAAAATGGTAATGCCTGTTATGGGCTTAATTTTCATCCCGTGTTCTTGGAATAATGGTTGATATTCTGAATTAAATTTTACAATGAACCCATTGACTCCACATATGAAATAATAAAATATACATATTCCTAAATTTATTAAAATATTTGTATAAACAAAAATAACTGTGATACTTAAATTTTTAAGTTTGCGAAGAGTGTGATAAAACTGTACCTACTAGAATGTTTTAATATGTTATAATTATAATTATGTATTTTTTCTATTTTTAAGAAAATTGTAATTTCAAATGTTTAAAATGGAGTTCTATATTATTAATTATTGTGATCATAAAATGGCATGTACATTGCTTATTTACAATTAAATTAAAATAGATAACAAATAATAAAATTACAAATAGTAATACATAATTCATAATAACAACGAATGTTAAATTTCTTAATCCAATATAATGAATATTATTAATTAGATATAATTAATTAATATCAGATATAGGCAAAATTATAGAAATTTTTTCAATGATGAGTACTATCTTGAAAATCTTAAAGAATTTATTAAACTAATATTAAGCGTTAATAAATATCACTTCAGACAATCAAAAAAAATGTATGTTGAGTGGCTTGTGCCACTAGTGGATTATGGCTATAAACATAGTTATATACAGAACAAAAGTTGGTAAATTGAATAACATTATTAATTATACGAGTCATTTATAAAAATTATATTAATAAAAAAATGTATTTTAAGATAATACATTTTAAGAACCTCAATTCAAAATATATTTCTATTCATGTATTATGTATTATATACGAATGCCACTATTATTGAATTTCTATTTGAATTTGTACTAATTGTGTTTATAGAATTATGTTTGGGTATGTAAATTTAAAATCTATATGTTATTCATTTTTTCATATATAGTTCATAAACTAGATACTAACATAGTTACTCTCAAAATTATTATTAACAGCTGAGGTATTTGAGGATGACTTTTATATGAATTTAGGCCATGGTAAGTAAGTTTTTATAAATATACTTAAATGTATTATGTACCTATTTATCAATTATATTGTACAATCAAATCAACTTGTATTATGAACTTTGATAATAGCGGAAATTTCTATAAAATATGGTGTTTAAATGCAGTTTAATACTCATACAAATTTTTTTCTTCAGAATTTATGTTTTTATTTTGATTTTAACGTGCTTCCCAACGTAAAGTTTCACAACAAATAAAAAAGAGACCTATTTTAAATTTGAATAAGCATCATGACACGTATAATTATGAGAATTATATAATATTTTGTATATTCCTAATTGGAAACAATTATACTATCTATTAAAAAATAATATATTGGTGATTGGGATGATTGGTGAAATTGTTCCAAATTTTTAATGAATTATAATTTTGTAGTAGTTTTTGTAAAATAAGCGTGTAAGTATAACCTCAGATATAAACTCAATGATAAGAATCGGATTGCGTCTTATTATATGCATTAAAGAAAACACAAACAGAAAATTATTGAAAATGTTAGTACAAATGTGATAATAATTTTTAAATGTCAAATTTATCAGTTTTATTTTATTACAATTTTAAAAGTAAGTGTTGTTGTCAAATTTTGATAATGTTATCATATTTTCGACAAAATCCTTTATAATTCTAAAATCAACATCTTCAAATACACCCCTGGAAAGTACTCGATAAAAACAGAAAGTAGCTGAATTTTTATTAATTTTTTTTATTTATTTCCACGTTTTGATGAAGTATTTCACAATTTATTCGGTAAATATAAAAATTGTTCAGCATTTAGGCGGTAAATGTTTACTTATTTTCGAAGACACGTCCCCCCAGATATATGTTTTCAGCTCGTCCTTGGTATTAGAATATGTTTATAAGGTATTACTCATAATGCATCTAATGAGGCACAAAAATTCATTATTTTTTTTAAAAATCATGATCTTGCTAATCACAACTCTTGACAGGAGTTTTAGTGTAGGTATACTTAGATGTCAAATTTCGATTTGTAAGTGAAGGAGCACATTCTCCAGATGGTAAACTAATTTTCTAGGCAAAAAAAAAATTTCAAGATTTTTGATTTTACTTGTTCCTTCACCATCAAGAAATTTAGGCTAATTATGGGGCTACCTTATTGGAGGTACAACATCAATGAATGTGGTTGTATCCCAAAAACCCAATATATATATATACATGGCTGGCATATTAATTAGGTAACAGTGAAAATCATGACTCGAATGCATTTGCAAAACGTTATGAGTATAACGTTAAACGATTGACATAGATAACAAAAAAGTAAAAACGTAACAGAAACGATAAACAAAAAAATTTAAAAAAACATAAAACAAAACATAACGATAATCTATTTAGAAAATTTTAAGAAAAATGGAAATCGTACAATTGGAAGCATATTGGAGGATACATTCGATTTAAACTGTCCGACTGAGTGAAATAAGCAAGTAATCCTGGTCCCTGTCAGGTCAAGTATGGTAAATAAAAAGTAAATAAAAAAGAAACGATAAACAAAAAATGCAGAAAAACATAAAACAAACATAATGATAAATGAACAATTTAGAAAAACTAAACATAACGATAAGCGGAAAGACTTTGAAAACATTTAAATTATCATAACGTAAAACATCAAATATTCACTAACGTTTAAATTGTAATAACGTTAAACACTAAAAAGTCTATAACGTTTAAATTGTCATAAACGTTAAACAAAATAATTTTTTTGATTTGAGCCCTGGTTAAAAGTAAGTTCTTTAATGCGTTACTTTATTTTAAATGCACTTTTAACTTGATGAGTTACTTTTTTTGAAAACTTAATTTAACATGTTAACTTCAAGTTAACTTTCTACATATGTCTCTATATTAAGTTAAATTTGGTCGAAGAAAAATGCAAATTTTCTCAATAAGTTTTTAACTTTTTCCCTACTAGAAATATCACTAATTCTACTATTCAGATATTGAATATAGTTTATGATTAGTTTTTGGTATAATTTATTGTTTAAACTGTAGGTATATTTATTTTCTCATTAACTTTGCATTATTATTATAATATTTATATGTTATATAATTTTTATAAATGTCTGTTTTATATTAATATTAGTTATTAGTGTGAATTCTAAAATATAGATATTTCAACAGTTAAGAGGTATTTTATAATTTTTTCATTGTCAATTAAAAAATTTTATCATTCAACTTATAAAGTTTATAAGAACGATATTTCTAACTTTTAACTTAATTTAAAACTTAATTTTTTTAAACTCATTAAGCATAATGACTTAAAAAATTCGTTAACTGGCACAGCCCTGTAAATATATATATATTTATTACTATTATATTATTCATTACTTATGAATTCATTATGTATAAAATTTAATCATATATTGGTTAGAAAATATATACACGGAGTGAGATTTTTTCTTTAAAAAAACGAGTGTGTGGTATTGTCTCATTTATAAGAAATCGATGTATGTGAGATGTTCAACTAAATAAAATAAAATAAAATATTATTTATATAAAAAAATAATATAAAAAAAGTTTCTCTTAGTTTTATTTTTATAATTTCAAAAGTGATTGTACGTGTCAAATTTTGATGATGTTATCATATTTAGAACGAAATAAATTATCTAATTAATAAAGAAAAAAAAAATTACAAACGAGTTCAATTTTGAAAATCTTATTGTAAAATTCATGATTTTTTGAAAACCGAGTTCCTTCAATGTTTGTTTGTATAAATTTCGTAAATTTTATGTACTTATATAAAAGTGACAATATTACATTTATCAATTTCAAAATAAATATCTTAAAATACAGGTTTTAAAAATAAATGTAAAAAATATATATGGATACTAAACTGCATTTGCTTCATATATATATTATATTTGATATATGTTTATATGCTTTCATCCATAATACATCTAATGAGGTTGAAATTATTGGTTTACTAAAATAATTGAATTTACTAGCAAACTTTTTCAAATATCTTTGTTCATAGTTCTTAGTTCATATGTACTATTACTATACGAAATATATGACTATAAAAAGTAACATATATTATATAAAAAAATATTTTGTTAAATATTATTATTAGGTATATATAAAGTAATAATTTTCAACGTGCATATTTATGTTAGTTTGTATTAAAATATATGTAGATATTGTACACAAAAAAAAAAAAAAAAAAAAAATGCAAATTTTAGTATAATAAAACACAATTTTAGTATTTTTGGAAATATTTTATTATATTTTAATAATAATTTTTATAATTTTTAATTTTATTTTAATTATTTTTTTCAATTTCAACTTTACATTCTCTTCTTTATTTCACTTTATTTATAAATTATTACACTGTCTAATCATCTTATCCATGTATTTAAATATAATATATCATTATGGAAATTTGGGAAAACTTTTTATTTTATATTCTGAATATGGTAAGGAATTATTTGAGATCACAATGATGAATTTTCTAAAATTATATATATTTTTTTTATACCTATATATAAAATTTTTTGGAAAAAAAAGGTCAATTAGGAGTTTTGGAATAATAAGCTTAAAACTTTTAAAAGATGATAAATTCATTTTAGTTGGTACTTCAAAATGATCACTTTTTAATTCTTGATTTTTAAGGTTCTTTATGCGTAAAGAATATATATACTTTTTATACAGTGTATGTAGTATGAAGAATGTAATAAATTAAGGGAAATTACAAAATAACAAATAAATAGATCATAAAATAAATAATTTATTTATGTTTTTAATTTGCATTTAAAGGTTGAATATTGTTAAAAAAAAGATAAGCAATGATTTATCTTCGCATTCCAATCTTAATAATAATTATACACTATCATGTTCGAAGATCAAAGGTATTTTTATTTATTGAGTATAGAAATATATTACATAGATAGTGATATATATATATATATATACAGTGATGTAGCCGGTAATTTTTTAGTGGATATACGCTGAAGCCTGAGAAATTTTACCCTACACAGTGGCGCATGTTTTTTCTTTTTTTTTTGGGGGGGGAGGGGAGGAGTGTAGTCCTCTAAATTATTTCAAGCCCCCTATTTTAGATTATGAGCGTAGCGAAGGAGCTAGTGGTTTATATATATATATTTTATTCTCTGATAACAAATTTACTACCAGAAGGAGTGCATGCTTATATTATTTCCAGTAGGAAATTTCATCTAGTTGGTACTTTAAAGAGGTCATTTTTCGATTTTTTCAATAGTTTTTTAATGCTAAAAACTACTAAGAATTGATGAAAAAACGACAAATATACGGTTTCGTCAAATCGAGATTTTTCATTTCTTCGTAATTTCGAAAATAATGACTTGAAAATCTTGAAATTTCTATCCAATATTTAATTTAGTAATATATTTACGTTGATTAATTTTTTTTTTTTTGCAATTTTGGGCTATTTATAGATATTTTAGTTTTCGAGGTTTCCAAGTCTTAAAAGGGGTAATTTTGGTTTTAAGGCCTGGAAATTTTATAAAGCGTTATATATACGTTACTCTAACTAAATTTTATGGTCGTTTTCATTTTTTCGACAAAATGATCAATTTTGAGGTATTTAAGTACAAATAGTTGATAAAATGATATTTTAAGACCTGAAAAAAATTAATATAACGTTAGTACTGCATTAATTTAACTGATTAAAAAAAAAACCGACGGAAAAAAAGTATTTTAGATTCTGAGCGTTGCGAGGGAGATAGTGGTTTTACAATGATGTTTATTTTTATTTTTTTGTTTTAAGTCCACGCGCATATTGTGCAGCCCCATAGTAACTTTGCACCTATGCAATTGCTGCTTTTTTCAGTTACATTTTGTTTAAAAACAGGCAGGAATAATATTTATTATACCTACTGTTGTTTTGTGATTACCATAGGTTATACCACGTTATTACCATATTGTTAGGGGTGGGCTGATAGTATTTTTTTTCGATATTCGTTAACCCGATAGTTTGTACTGATAATAAACCGATACTCAATCCGAAATTTTTATGTATTAATAGTTATGTACCTACATGAAACTGAGCTATTATAAATATATCGTATTAAATTGTAAAATATGCATAAGGTCACACTAAATCATATTTATTTCTACATTTGATCTTCAATGTAATGTTAAACATAGGTAGGTACTGAGTAGGTATATAATTAATATTAAGAGTTATGTATACAGCTACGCTCAGAATCGTTTTATTGAATGCAATGATTTATCATTGCTTTCAAATGCAATACATCCACCAAGAGTATCCTGTCCAGTAAGTGGAGTACATCCACCCCTACCCCCTACTGATACCCAACGAGCGAAGTACTTCCACCCCCTACTGACCAGCTTTTTTTTAGAATGAAAACATATTAATAAAAGTTAATATTATTGGGGTGTTGAAGCACTCCCCCCGTCCCCTCGAACGTTTAGGCTAAATGTGACGGGAACAGGACTTGAAAACATTATATTTATAACGTTATAATAATCAAAATCAATAACGTATTATAATAGAAAACGTTATAACGCAAAATTTAAATAAAATTTTAAAACAAGAACGTTTTTAAGTCTTGGCTAGAATGACAAACAAATTTTGATAATAGATAAGGAATAAGAAGAATAGGAATATAGGTTTTTTTATCACAAAAATATGGAATTATTAAATTAAAAAACATACCTGTTAATATCTAGATACATACAAGTAATATTGACTCAGAAAATAAATGGCTTATTTCAAAAGAATTACCCAGTATTCCCATGAATACATAATTTTACCTATCTGTAATATTGTTTTTAATATAATTTTTATAAATAAATTGATCAATGAATCCTTGGTGTTAAGTATTATGAGGACGCTGCCCACACGTGTTTTCTCTGATATAGGAAATCTACGTATTCTTAATAGGTACAGTTTATTTATAATTAATATAAATGTAAATTTAGGTAACTATTATGAAAATCTTAGAGGAAAACATAAACTGTACTCTAACGTAGAGATTTTTTTAATATTCGTATTTACTAGTTTACTTATACAAGTTATAAGTAGTTAAATAACTTTTTTTTTTTTTGAATGAATATATTAACTAGTTTGAAAAATGAAATTAAAAAGAAAACTCCACGCTAATGCATAGTTTATGTTCCCCTCTACAAATTTGGTAATAGGTAAATTGACTCTAATATTAATTATAAATAAATTGTAGTAAGAATTCACTATGTAGATTTGCTATGTTATGCGTATGTAATAATTATTATGATACATACATGTTTTATATTAGGCACTTAAATACTCAGTTAGTCATTATGACGTGGGGAAAATTGCATAAAAATATAAATATATGTGCATAGGTACCTAATGTTAATTTGTATAAATTAAAAATTCACTATGTGTACGGTGTAGACATACTAAACGCGGTCTCCAAGCATTTAAAATTTTCAAAAATGGATAGTTACATTGATAAAATGATACAATGATTATATTGAAAGTTAAGTTATTTTGAATTGATCCTCCCGGATACATGCAATTCATCATATTTTAGTGTGTAATCAAATATATACCTATTATTATTTATGTGACGCGGCCCATGGCCGATCGGCGGCACAAACACCGTCGACGTCCACCGCCGCGCCGCTGAAGTTAAAAACCGGTAGATCGCGGATCGCGCACCGCTACGCGCAGGCGCGACAACGGGGTGCCGGTCCCATGTGACCAGGTCGGCCGCGAGATGTTTTTGTTTTTAGTCAGTTGTTATGTTTTGCTGTTCGCACCGTTCCATTAGTGAACCGAAATATATATATATATATATATATATATGTACGTTGACATTTTTTGTGTTTTCTTTTCTTTTGAGTTTATGGTTTTGTTTGGTTTATCCTAAATCTTTCAACCTTTGTGTCGTTCGCGACAACCACGAGCTACCGCCGATAGTTACGGGCCGACACATATGTTTATAAAATATTTATGTACAACAATATATTAAATATATTAAATTCTTCGTCACTCGGTACTATTCCCAAAATGAATAGAGCGAACAATAATTTACAATAATCTTACAATATTCAAATTCATAAAGATACCAGCTACCTAAGAACTAAGTCTAAACAAAAAAACTAAGTCCATCAAAGAATATAATACCGCTGTTACAACTACCCAGTTAAAAATTCTTGTTTTCTATAAGTATATCACTTATCAGTTATCAGGTAATAAAGAAAAAATAATAAATAAAACTAAATATTTTTTAAATGATTAGGTACTGTGAATTTGTTAATAGACGGTAAATAAAAATTGGCCAAAGTGGTGACTACTCGTATATGTAGGATCGTATACCCGCGTATCAAATAAAAAAGTTTTGCTATACGCACTAACGAAAAAATCGAAAAGTGGGTATACACCGTATATCCCCGTATACCCTCCACTACATCCATGTATATATATATATATATTATTTGATCATAATCAATGAATTCATTTATGTTTCTTGATGTCTATATACAAATACTAGTACAGAGAAAGCGTTTTGCTTTGATGTGTTTTCATATATGTAATTTTCTGTTACATAGTATAAAGTTTTTACTACATAAAAAATCAATAATCACAATAGATGATTCAAAAACGTAATATTTTATTTAAAAAAATTATTGTATAATAATAATATATGATCTAAATTAATATTTATATATAGAAAATATTGTACATGCGCAACAATTTATGGGTAATTTATTTTTAAGTAATTTCTTCTAAATATTTAATTATATTTTATATATTATATACATAATTTATAAAACAGCAAACCTAAAAAGAAATTATACTAGTAGCAATATTTTAATATTGGTGAACTCAATAGAATGGTTTTAGATAATGACACAAAATCTTATAGAAGAAAGTATACAAATGGATGTAACTGGAAATGAACATATTACCATACAAAAATACACTGCGCCTACAAGTAGAAGACATGGAATTTTAATGAATAAACGACATTAAATACTTAATTGCAAAAATAAATGCGCTGCGTTATCCTTACATGAAAATTTAGATGAGAATAACAGCGATTAACAAATGTTTTTTGTCTAACATCCAATCTGTTTTCAGTAAGAACCAAGTTGATGCTATATAAAATTATGATGTATGCGCTATATTCGTGTTAAACCTACGCTTTACGGCAGAAGTGGACGAAAAGATCCTGGAAATATTTAAAATAATAACCCAAGACAAATATTTAGCCCCAAAAACATTAAGAACGTGGGAGAATATAAATATTAATTTCTAGTAAGAAATATGGTAGAAGATACCGACATCGTTTGAACGACGAAATGCAGGAAAATACTCATCTCACTTTCATTTTAATTCTCTCTTCTAGTCCCTCGTATACAGTAAACAAATTTATTACCTTCATTTTATTTCTTCAACACCGTATAAATTAATCTTAATATATTAAACATTACAGTCGAAAATTGCCCCTTTTCAAGTAAAAAAATATTAAATTTTGTAAAATACCCGATCGGTCACGTGGACTGCCGCGGTATAACGCCACAGCACGTCGACTTCAGGTAGGTACCTAATATACCATTGTGAACATCTTTAAACTTCAACATTTAATGACTGTACATTTTTATTTTGTCTCTCTTTTATTTTCAAATTTTAC
>JAIPRL010013434.1:0-10561 GCA_025469235.1 Pemphigus obesinymphae
TACAGTATTTTAGATAGTATAGTAATGTGCATGAACAACAAGTTCAAAGAAAATGATTTATCACTTTTAAATTCTATGTCTGATGTATTATTTAATAAAAACCCCTTAACTGAATCAATATATGAAGTTTGTAAGACTTATAAATTAGAATCTGAAGATTTGTCAAGTGAGATTAAAATACTCAATAGACTATTTATGAACCAAGGCTGTGATTCAATTATAAAAAGAATAAATTATGTAAAATCTAAAGATATACAGACGGGATTCCCAATTCACACAGAAATTTTGAAAAATTTCTTAACTATACCTACTACCAATACTGCTTCTCGTGAGCGTAGTTTCTCTGCTCTACGTCGACTGAAAACATATTTAAGAGTCACCATGACTCAAGAAAGTTTAAGTAATTTGGCAGGGTTATACATACATAATTAATATAAAATTGACTTTGAAAAAATTATTGATAGGTTTGATGTAGAAGCTTCAATAAAGGGTCGACGTTTAGCACTCAAGTAAATTGTTTTGAATTTGAACATTGTTTTGTAATTTGCTGTTAAATTATTCTTTACAAAATATATGGATATATGTTTATGTAAAATGTGAATTATTATTCAAATATTCATACTCTAAAATACAATAGTTAGGTATTAGTTTGAAATATCTCCTAATATTTTTAAATCATACTTTATTTTAGTAAATTGGTAAAAATGCAATTTTATTTTGGAAGAATTGGGTTATGAAAGTCAATTAATTATTTGCCCCTTTGGGGAATCATCCCCAAGTGCCGCCTATGTTCTTAGAAGTGTATTTAATATGACGGTATGTTTGTAAACAGCTTTTAAACTGATAATGATATAATCTGATAACAGGTACATAACAGTACTTGAACAATAAAATTTTAAAAAATGTATACTTTTATATTAATTTTAATTCATTTAAAAATATAAATAAGACTCTTAGGTATCATCAATTATTTAACAAAAAAAAAACTATTTGAAGATAAAATTCCTGAGGTAAGGAGGAAGTGTTGTGTGATACCAATATTTAGATAAGGGTAAGAGAGAAGTATAGGAATATAGGAACTCTATAGAGGGATAAAACTTAGGAATCACAGTATATATATTAATATTAGTATTGGAATTTGTATTTATCTTCAGTATGACGATTTGGGAAAAGGTAATACTGTAATAGATAGATACCTAATAGATAAAAGTAAGAAATGAGATATTTGTTAGGAGAAACAATTTGTGTTTATGTCTGGGAGGTCAATAATGGAGCCCATATTTTGCATAAAATAGTTAGTAGAAAAGTAGGTATAGAGAAAAGAAAATGAAGTTGTGTATGGTGTCTATTGATCTAGAGAAGACGTATGATAGGGTTCGTAGAGATATCTTGAAATAGTTATTAATGAAGAAAGAGTTACCAAAGGTATACGTGGATGTAATTGAGAACATGTATGAAGGGATAAGTGTAAAAGTTTATGAGAGTTTATGTGGGAAAACGGAAGATTTTATGATCAAAGTAGTAATGCACCAGGGTTTGGCTTTGAATACTTATTTATTTTCTCTAGTAATGGATTAAATAACAAAGGACATACAGGGTAAGGTACAGTAGTAAGTGCTGTTTACAGATCATATAATGTTGGTTGAAGAGTGTCTTAAGGAAGTGAAAAGTAGACTGGAAGAGTGAAAGAAGCTCTCGAGGGGAAAAGGTTAAGGATTATTCGATAAATACGATTTTGAACAATGTATTTTTTTGGGGGGGGGGAGTGGGGATTATAAAATTTAATTTACTGAAAAAAAAACTATAAAATACATTTTTTATCAAAAAGCTACTTTTTAAATATAATAAACCAACTATCAAACCCAAATTGTAATTGATACTTTTTTTTAAATACATTATGACAAATTGTATCAATATTATATTTATATATTTTATTTTATTATTATTTTTGGCAATGAATAAAAATTGAAACCCACTTTTCCACTGTATAAGTATTTTGTTATTTTCCTAGAATTTGTATAAAGCTACATTCTTGCATAGACATTCTCATACACCATATAAAAGGTATTTTTCCTTAAACTTAAAGAAATTACTGGAAAAATCAAAAAATTATCTCTCAAAAGTGCCAACTAAGAAACGCCTACGAACGTTAAATCTTCTACCCGACACCTGATCGAAAAGTTACTCACAGAAAAATGAAAATAAAAGTAAACACTATTGTAAAATCAATAACTTTCTCGCTATACTCAGAATCTAATAGTGTTCCGTTGAAAGTATTTAATAAAAATTATATCATCAGAGACACGCAATACATATTATGTATTACATACAATCAAAGTATTGGAAAATATATAGTTTTCAAACTCACTTAATTAAATCTTAAATACTCCAAAAAATTTTATTCGTATAATTATTATTGAATATTATTTTGCATAACGAAAGAATAAAGGTGGGGTAAACATGCTAAATAAATCACCTTGTATATATAATATATTTAAATTTTTTTCGTCCCCCAGAAATCATTATACATAATATATAAGAAAAATAATAGTAATAATAAAGATAATAACTAATATTATCAATTATTACTTATTACTTACTTATTTTTATTGGTAATATTTTAAATACATTAATTATGTTTAATACTACCTATAACGTAACACGGATTTAACACGGTCGTATGGCTGAATGGTCGTAACTATTGATAAATTACGCATGGAATTGCTATTTTTAATTATTGTTTTGTATATGCATTCTAAATTATGTAAATTATCACGACTTTTAAAATAAATTCAAGTAAATACTATAATATTAAATTGTCACTATTATTATTAAATGTAATTGAATAATTTATTAGGTACTATTTGCTAAACTAATGTTAGAAAATGGAAACTCATATATTTAATATGTATATAATATATATACTTAATACATGTATATTTTGTTATTGGTATGCAAGTAAGTAGTTGTAAGCTAAAATGTCTACAAACTCTAATCCGTATTGCATCTACACGAGTCTTTGATTTTTTTTTTTTTTTTTTAATAATGAAAACTTTATTAACATTTAAAAGTTAAAACCTACAGACTACAATAAAAAAGATTGTATTACTATCTTTTTACTTTGTATTTTGTGCACGATTTCCATTACACATAATATATAAGATTTAATTTGGAAAGAAGTTCCCAAATTCCAGCTAATGCCAGGTTTACAATTTACACTAGACGTCTAAGACGACCATTCAACAACATTCAGTTTTCCAACAAATCTGCGACAAATGAGGGGCAAAATGTAAACAATTCGATAACATTATCCAAATTGTTAACTGATGACACAATGTTCGTCACTCTCGTAATCGTTCGAAAAGGCGGTAAACATCAGGGTTTCTATTTTGTTTTTGTTTTCGGCAACATTTGTCTACTTGGTATAAAAAGGTGTTGATGGGACAAATAAAATTATATTTTATATATGTATTCGAGTAGATTCAATTATACGATGCATCGACTATTGCAAATGTTGTCTCCAAAATGTTTCCATTATGCTTTCTTGATGTAAACGAAAGGTTTAAAATGTCTTGCTATTTTATATTAGTCACCAAATTTAAAAATTTAAAAAGTTACCATTTTGTTTCTGTTTTTTATTTTGTCGACCTAGTGTACACCTGGCATAATATTTAATAATTATAAAATATATAAATAAAACATATTTATGTATTATTTTCTATCTGAAAGTTCTTGATAAATGTATAAATATACAATAGATATTTTAAGACTTAAGTAGATACCTATCTATAGTCTATACCCAAGGAAGTATCTATGGGGGAGAGGGGTCCATGTGGTCTGGAATCTGGACTCCCAAAATACATTTTTTATATCGCTTTATACATTTTTATTAGAAAATACTTAATATTTTATTAATATTTTTAGGACTTGAATAAGTTTATAATGTAAGACGTGTAAATGCTACACATGGCTGGTTATACTTAATCGCACATTTCATTTTAGTCGGAATATACGGTTAAAATTCCCATCATAAATTTGATACATTTATGCTGGCGTTTTTCAGAATAATTTGCAAATTTTAAAACTCTACAATCTAAATACTATAGTACTATAATATGTTCTACCATTGGTTATAAAATTATGAATATTTATTAATGAATTAATGAATATATTATCGATCAAACGACGTATCATATTAAACTTTTGGAGCATATTTTGCAGGTTTATAGGTATACCCGAGTACTGAATATCGCAATCCCAAATATATTATGTATGCTTTAAATAACACACGTCTGTAAAATATATATTGTAGGTTGGTACTTTCTACAATATATTGCACAAAAGGTACCTATAAATCTTAATAAATCGTATGATTTATATTATGGAAATAAAATTCGTTATAATTTTATAAATTTCTGTTTTGTATAATATATAATTTACAGATAAATACTATACCTGTATAGTAAAGTAACTCTTAAACGACCATGAAAAAAGGAAATAGTATAGGTACTCATATTTCACATTTTATCATTTTATTTTTAAACTGATTTCGCCACCTACTGCGTATACTTTAAACGATTTTCAGACATTTATTTGAATTATCGCTATTTAAATGATTTTAAAGTCATATACTCGAAGTACGAGTACATCGCAGCTTTCCTACATTTTCTACCCTACTTGAACCTTTATATACAATGGTTTTGTGGTATACCTATACATAATATATAGGTATATAATATGTGTGTACACGTTGGTATATTGATGTAAGTCCATTAATCCCTTTTAACGACAGTAATAGAACAAGATTTACGCACAGGTGTAACAGAAAAATTAGGTCAACGCGTATCAAAGACGGGGGAAAATATATTACGTTTTAAAACATTAAATATCGGTTTAAGTAAAATATTTTCCATCCATTAAAATTGTTTTATTTAATGTTTCCTTTAAAAAAAAACTGAAGTTGATTCATTGTACCTAATCTGTTTTTTTTTCAAAATTATCATTGTAATTAGGTACCTATATTTCGTCACTTAAGCTATATATATATATCAACTTTAGCTGTCAACATCGCCTATCTTGGTTTTCTCAACTTTCACGTTAATTAGGTAGTAATTCGTTTATTCGGACTGCAAAATAGCTAGAAATAATTTAATTAGCGTTTAAAACGTTTGAGATAGTTGGTGTTGTCATAGAAATTTATTGGAGATGGGCGGTGTTCCAAAAAAACAACAGAAACTATTTCATAAAATCCAAAATGTAACATAGCGACTATCTCAATTGCAAAAAAACCACACCCAACTGTGGTTCATATAATCCAGAACCACAACACAGCCTATATAAACGAAGTACATATAGCTTTGATGAATGTATTAATATATTCTCTTAAACTATGAAATAAATCCTAAGTTGAGTGAATAAGTAACTAATAAAATCAAAAATATTATAAAATGCATTTTGTAAAATCTTATCTGATCAAAAAAATTAAAGCCAATTGAAATTATGCTAATTACACAAAAATAGGTATGAATCTAAATCTCTGCTACGCTCTGCTTCTAGATGGGGCCTCCGACTTCAGACCCCAGAAGAGACTTTTAAGTAGATAACAGCTTCGTCTACAACTCGGGATCCATGCACCTCATTTTGTTATGCTACTTGATTCGTTATAGATAATATAGGTATTAGGTACCAAAAATTAAACAATTGCTATAAATAGCCCAAAACTAATAAGAAAATTTTGAATTTTTTTCACATCTGTGGTACTTACTAAAATACGTACTTGGTAAAAATGTTACGTTTACCCCTAAAGGTTAGACTCTTCCCCCACCCCGGCAAATATGCCACTGATTAATAAGAGTATGTAACTATTATAAAATATTAATATATATTAATTTACGTTTAATATTATTTTACTATATAATCATAAAACTATATTTCACCAATGTATATATAGTATACATATATCATGATTGCCAACGTTTTACATTTTTTTATTGACTTGATATATATTTAGTACTAATTTTTTGCTCGTATCTATTTTCACAGGCTATTATCATTATTGGTGTTCTTTTTGGAAATCACTTGGGCAATCACATTGTTCCTAAACGTATGCCTGAAGTAAGTCATAAATAACTCATTGTACACATATACCTACTCGATAATATTATATTTATTATTATCACAATACAATTAATGTTAATAAAATCAATTTATATTAATCGAACATGATACTAATTAACATTTAATATTACTAATTACACACATAGGTAACCTATCTACAAACTAAATGTTTATAATAATTTGTGGATGTTTTTAGTTTTTACTAAATTTAATATGATATAAAAATATTTTATTACAAAAACTTGGAAAGGTATATTATATAATATTGTCAGTATTCGGTAAAATACAATTGGGAGTATTTCGAAAGAACAGTAGAACATCTGAACATATTATTATATTTAGGCGAAAATATATTATATACAATTACATAAAAACGTTACGATATTTCCACTTGCCAGATTAGGTATAAGCTATATGATTATTTTATAAATTTTAATTTTAGATTATGAGCGGAACGATTGTAAAATTAAGATTTTTTCATTTTTATATGTATCTTTATACACTTTTTCACATAGAGAAGTCGAGTAGAAATTTAAGGATAAAGAGGTTTTTGATGAAAAATTCATTCTAATTGGTACTTTAGAAAAGTCATTTTCGATTTTCCTAGTAGTTTTCTTAAGCGTAAGGGAAATATTTTATGAATAATAAAATAAAAAACTAATAGTATTTATGTAATAGTTATAATAGTTATAATGATTATAATAGTTATTATGGTAACCTATGGTAAGCCAATTTCTTTTTTCAATTGGCTATTTAAAGGTCGATGGTCATTTTATGTTTCTAAACATAAGTTTACACAGTAAACTACATCCATTTGACCTCTACTTTCTATGCATTCATTTAGAAAAGAAAAAAGCACAACACTACTATAGTAATGGTAGCTTTACCAGGGCTAAGGTCATGCTGCTCATATAATTATGTGATTTAAACTTCTTTTAACACAAGAAAATACAAGAGATTCAAATAGTTCAACTGAATGAGGTGTGAGAAATATTAAAAATAAATCTTTGACATTAGATGGATCACCAAATTTGAGAACAAGGGTTACCTACTGAACAGGTTTTCCAAACAAACGGGGATATAGGTACATCGCTTCATCGAGGTAGCTTCGGAAGAGTAAAAAATGGGATACATTATTGAATGACGGCAATTATAAAGAAGGCGGCAGATATGCCATCTGGACCATTTAAAAATACTGTATTTTTTTTAAAAGACTTAACGGCAAAAAGCACGTCATTCTGAGTAAAACGTATGTTGACTGGTAGGTAGTACAAGAAAACGAGAAAAAGTTATTGTGATGAACAGACAAAGGGATCGGTGGATTCTGCTTTAAATCCCTAACATACAGGTATACTTCCAGGCAGGACAGGAAGACAATGCGCTTATAATATAATATACCTAATATGGCTATATTAATACATTTACATTATTAATAGTATATATTATATAATGCATAATATATATACTTATCGGGATAAATAACTAAAAATATATATTATCATTTTATACGTACCTAGGTACCTATATTATCATGGCTAAATATCTAGGTACGTCAGCAATTCGAACTGCCCACGTGTACCTATTAGGTCATCTGCCGATGAAATTAATAATATATGGATATACGCTCATTTGTCTGCGTTTAAAAATCCTCGGCAGTTAACGTCACAATTTCTGTTTTTATCCTCCCATGGATAACTAGACGAAAACGTAAATATTGCTGTCATACCTAGATATTTAGCCTGCATGCCTATTATGTTCTATATGAATCGATAATTCGATAATAAATATAGACTGTAAAGAGGATAAATTAATTTAACAACAACAAATAAATCGAAATTCAGGTTAAATAGACTCCAACTTAATACGAGCAGGGCCATCCTTAGAGGGGCCTTGTGGTGGGGGTGTTTAACCTTCCAATTCGCGAATATGATCGGTATTTAGAAGGTAAACTTTAGGTTTGTTGGCGAAATACAGAAAAATGACGCGTTTTTTTTTTTTTGTTTTTGTTTTTGTTTGTTTATATTTTCATAGAAATAACTAAGTAAATTAATTCAGTCTACAACCTCCCAAACCCTTAAATATTTCTTCGGGACGGCTCTGAATACCAATGTATGCGTACTTCCTAAAGGAAATTTAAGCCACACAATATATTATATCATTTACCTACGGCATTTCTACTCCGATCGCTGTCGTGAAAGCAATATAAAATATATTTTATGTTATCATAACGAGAATTTGATATCTGAAACTTCGAAAACTATATTTTTCAAAAAATATCGTATTATAATGTTATATTTCTAGTCCCGATATCACATAAATGTCAATTAAAATCATAGCTACAGAATTTCCAATAACACGCGTAAAAGTACCAGCTATAATATACGAGTATACGAGTAATACGAGTCAATCTGTAGATAGGATTTTTTTTAAACAATAATAAAAAAAAACTGGAAATAGAGTTTGAAGACATAAATTATATTTGATAATATACTAATAATTGATGAGATTCTGAGCAGTGAAAAATATATTTTCGTTTTATGATGGTAGTTTTTTGTTTTATATCTTTCTGTGAATAATTTATCGACCAAATAACTAATTTATGTACCTAATGATCAAATATTTTCATGAGTACTCATTTTTGACACTAGATTTCATTAATTTTTTTTTTTTTTTTTGGAAAAAACTATCTAAAAATACAGGTTAAAATAATGATCATGTCCTCATAAATCCGAAAATATTGGTTCTAAACACTTGAGTAGGTACCTATGTCATTTACTCAATGTTAATAATAAAAAAAGATTTTAACAATGATTAAAATATAGGTATATATAGGTAGGTATATAACTATATTTTTTTTTTCTATTAAAAATATTTAATTTTCCAATTAATGTAAGTACCTATTTACTGTTTAAAAAGATTTTACAAATATGGATGGAGTTTTTTGGTAATCAAAATTCGATAAACTATTTTCTTACTAAACCGTGGTTCTAAACTAATGAATAATCAACTTTAAAATTTTAAAAAAATGTATCAGTAAAACTTAAAAGTATATACCAAATTAATGTTTTAATAATATATTTTACAATTCGCTTAATTCCTGTAATCTGTTTTTATGTAGTATTTCTATCAAAAACTGTTAACCTTTTCGTCAGGTAAAGGTGTTCAGGTACTTACGCCTAAATATATTTAACTAAAAATATTCGTAGTTTTCAAATAAAAATTTTAAAATAATCTAAAAATAAAACCACTATTTACTGCACAGTTTTTTTATATTACTATTGGAAAATTCAGAAAAATGTATGAATATAAAAATATGTGTTGTTGAAAAAATTATTTTATCACGCGTTTTTATTCATGCTTAATTATACCTAACATTTTTTTTCCATGTGATGATGCAAAATATTAAAATTTTAAAATTATCAAAATTGCATTTAAGGCTAAAAATTTCAAAAAGTTCAAAATTCCAATGAAATATTTTGAATAAGTATTATTTACCAAAATATTGCACAGTACTCGTAACCCCACCCCCCTTTACCAACAGTCTATAAACAATCCTTTGTCTGTGAACTACACGATTTTGCCCCTAAAGATAGTAAAATTTATAAAGGTTATATTATAAATTATTGGTTTTCAATATATTTTGACCCCCTTCTCAAAAAAAAAGTTGAAAATACACCACTGCTAGTACCTACATAGGTATAGTTACTATTTTGTTGATTTATTTCCCATCCCTGTCCTATATATGGCCATATAATCTGCCGTCCTAAGCCTAATGGCCAGTGCTGGATCTAGGGGGGGGCGAACCGGGGCACTTGCCCCGGGCGCCATTATGATGGGGCGCAATATGTAAAAATATTTAAACTTTTCGTCCCACTTTTGGAAGTGGGGTCCCATTGATCACTTAATTTTTAGAATGACCTTTTTTTTTTTTGATTATTAAAATTTTAAAAGGGGGCGCTACAATTATTTTTGCCCCGGGCGACAAATTCTCTAGATCCGGCACTGCTAATGGCAGTATACGCCAAAGAGTGAAAAATGACTTTTTTACATTAAAATAATCGTAATTTTAAGGCGGTTTTATTTATTTCCATGATAAACAGGGAAATATATATACGGTTTTTCAAAAAATATGGAGCTTACTAAGCCAAAAAGCAGTATTCACCATATATTATACTAAGCAAAAAGGCAGTATATGTAACATTACGTTACGGTAATTTCGCTTAGTATAGGTATTAGTACACATACTTACGTATTTTTCGCTTAGAAACAATATACATTTTTCAGCCTTAAGCAGTGATTAAAGTGGAATATATTTGTAGGGGGGACTATAGCTAATGCAAAAAAAAAGGCGTCCCCTGAACCAGTACCATAATATTTTTTTAAATATTTATATAAATTTAACTTTTAATCCATGTTATTATTGACCTAATTTGTAAAAATTTAT
>JAIPRL010013435.1:0-10560 GCA_025469235.1 Pemphigus obesinymphae
GAATCGTTTTATTGAATGTAATGATTTATCATTGCTTTCAAATTCAATACATCCACCAAAAGTACCCTGCCCAGTAGCGAAGTGCATCCACCAATACTGACACCCGACGAGCGAAGTGCTTCCACAACCTACTGACCGGTTTATTTTTTATAATGATAACAGCTTATTTTTATGTTTCTAACTATAGAACTATAGTCATGATAATGAAATAATATTAATAAATATAACATTTAAATATATAATAATGATTATAAATTATAATTAAATAATATAACAACATAATTTTAACTATTTAACGTTGCATATAAAATGTAATAAATTAACTAAAAATTGTTTTTAAAGTTTAAAAAATATACTTATACCCGAGCTTGAACAATATTAGATTGAAAAATCCATAGATACCCATAGTAATTATTTCTTACCTTGTTCATTACCTAAAATAAAAAGAATATCATTGTTAAATTAATGTAATTGATATGGAATATCTAGATATTCTATATACCTAGATAAGTCAAATGTAATTTAAATTTACTTAATAAGATTTAAAAAACAATGATAAATATCATTAATATTTATCATATAATATTTAATTTTTGGTATTTAATTTCATGATATAATTAAATTTAGGAATTAATAATATTAGAATACAATTATTACACTATAGAAAATAAATAGATATTGAGGAAATAATTTAAAAATATAATATTTATCGAACTCTAAACCTTTTTATGTATCTAATGGTTTAAAAAATGTCTAATTATTTTTGTTTTTAGTTAATACAGATAGGTACACAATACATGGATAATGTTGGTAGAAACAAAATAATAAAATAATATATATATAACATAAGTAACAATATTCAGAATTAATTCAATCTAAGTAAAAATATACTTCTAAAACTTCATATTTTAATTTAAATTGTTTATTTACTATTTTTACCAAAGCTACTAACTTACCGTCGGGTTGGATTCTAAAGGAATCCAAGACATTTTTACTTTCTGGCTTATAAAAATAAATATATTACCTACGAACAAAAGCGTTAAAAAGAATACAAATAGATTTGTATTTAATTATATTCAAAGAAAATGAAATCGAAGTCGGAATAAGTGGTCAACAGTTGACACTCGGAAAAATTTTCTTTTCACAGAGTGATAAGCAGTCGTTCAAACTTATAATTTAACTTGATAACAGATCTAGACCGAAAAAATAATGTTGTCGAAAGGTACCAACTTACATATTTTTAAAAAATTCGAAATAAAGTTTTTTTGTTTGTTACGTATGTGTAGGTACTGTTTTGCTATATGATAACAGTTTTATTATATTTACATATGATAATAATTATATGTATTTGTTTTCTTTATGAAACATTTATGATTTTGGTAAATAAATATGATTTATAATATTATAAAAGTATATAGATATATTTGTATTTGATGTTATTATATTTGTATTTTACTTTATATTATATATATTAATTACAGATATTTTACAAGAACCAAGAAGAATAGAATGGACAGCAGAGAAAAGCAAGTGAACACAAGTTCTCAATGAGTCATACCGGAATTATCACTATGGGTGTCTAAGAACCATGGTGTATTAATTAACATCAGATAACGTAATACTATCAATGGTAAGTAACCAAAAATGGTGCGATACAATAAATAAATTCATAAATGTTGTTTTATGAAAAAAAAGAAGAGGATAAAAGAATTCTTCAGTGTACAGTGAATGTGATATAGCTCCCCAATGCTCAGAACAAAGTGGAAGGCTGACTAGAACTGATATTCCAAACCATAAATTGAAGATTTCAGTACCTGTATTCTAGGCTGACTAGTGCTAAGTTACTGGATCAAGACAGTTCCAAGGAAAACGTAGTTGCTATTGGTAATTATTTTACATTAAATTTTGTTTTTAATTGGCCCCGTAAATGGGGATTGCAGAATAACTCCACAACTCCCTAATGTCTGTCATAAAACACGACTAATTTAGATTGTACCAGGTCAACTGGCAGTGTAAAAATTTTGAAGGAAAGTATAAAGAGTTCTAAACAGAATGTAGACAAGTTGTACCATCTCAGATGTGCTCATGGAAAACAAGTAAGAGGAAAATCCATAATTGTGTGTGGAGATGGCCTAGGAAAAGTGTACAAGCTATTGACAAACCTCTGTGAATTAGTCTAGGGGCCACTTGCAATTGAACACTAAAAGCAAAAAAAATAACAATAACCAATTTCTTGTTCATATTTTAGTTAGATTGTTTTGTTAATCTACAAGTTAATGTTGTTTATATAGATTTTTAAAAGCCTTTAATCATAATGTCTTAACATGTTTTGAGTCTTTCATGAACAACAGGTCCAAGTGAGTTAAAGTCTTCAGAATTATATCTAGTATTTTCTTCTCTAATTCTGATATGTTGTAAAGGATATCTGCCTATGTACCTCTTGTATTTTTTTCTTTATTTGTAAACAGTGCCACTACCTTTCTTCATCATTTACACCTTCTCTGCTTCACTCATGACATAAAAATATATGCCAGAATTAGGTAACTAAACAATAGCATACTTCTTCAAGATGACATTAACAGATTCATTGATTAAGGAACTATTCTTAGATTGACTTTGAATAAAGCCAAATGTCAGTTAATGAATTTCAGTATATACCTATTAAATCTATTAGTGGTAACATCCTTCTCGCTACTGATAAATGATAATAGTATTAACTATTAAGATTCTCGGGTTTACATTTGTTCCTTCCCTATGTATTCGTTCTTATATTTATCTCATTACCCATAAGGCTCTAAAATGATAGAATTTTATTAAAATAATTTCTTGGGAATTCAAACTATAGAGTAATTCTTGCTCCTTGAAGTGTTTTTATTGTGCGCTTGTTAGACCTATATTTCAATATGGCTCGTTTATCTGGAATGCATATACATATTGTAAGCATGTAGTTAAAGTGTGTGTAGTGAAGGTCTTTGAAATTTGTAAGCTAAATTTTTTAGGGTATTATGTTCCTCTCATGATCATAACCCTGTTCACTAGCTAACTATTTACTCAAAAGTAATATTTCCTTCCTTTTTGAACTTAAATCTCTCTCCCTCCTGGCTTTAATTAACTTCATGGTATTTGTTTGCTCCACTAAAAATATATTTCCTTCCATATCTTGTTCTTGTCCACTAATTATATACATAAAAAACATATTATTTGCTACATAAGAACCAAGTAGGTGCAACTCATAGGCGACATTTGAGATGGTCTAGTTACACATACCATCGATCGGTCACACTATATAGTGCTATTGCACAAGTCACAAAAATGAAATTTTCGACCAAGTGCCATATGCTGATCTAATAACCACCATAACTTTTTTCTATTTTTACGGCCTTTGTCACTTGTAGTTTTAATTCATTTTATAATTTTCTTTATGTGCTTCAATTGGTGACTCACTTTAATTTTTGTTTATGACTGTTCAATTATTTTGATTTGTATAATTTTCATTTAAATTTTTTGTTTTAAGTCATATTTTTGTAGTTCAGGAGGCCAAAAAATCCTTACCTGTGTTCGGTTAAAGGATATAGGGTAAAAGTAAGTTGTTTTATATACTAATAGGTACATGTGGTGGCGTGAAAGTGTTTTGTTGTAACTAAACATTTAAAATATTGTATACAAACTCAATAATTAAGATAATTATTATTATCACAAATACATTTTCATGTATCCATTTATTTTTTTACTTTGCTACCTGTTCTTGTTACATATTTTTCAACATTTTTTTTTGGGGGCGGGGGATTTATTGGATATATTTTGTCAAAAGATCAAAACTTTTCCTGTAAATATTTTTTATTAATATGTGAAAACATTTTTATTTGGGTTATTTTTACATATTTTTATATTAATAATCATAATACTCAAATGTTATACTGTAATATTTAAAACATTGTTTTATAGATGTTTTGATACATTGTTTTCCTAATCCAAGAATACATCTACCTCAGCTATTAAAATGGATGGAACTTGTTGGAGTAACCAATATAAATACTGAAATAGTGTACCAGAAGAAATGGATTTGTCGAGCAGAATTTGCAATCGATAGTTGAAGTAGTGGTATGAAGAAGATAAATGCTAACGCATATCTTACCTTAAATTTACCTACAGGTATATCATTTTTGTTAAATTTAATAAACATTTTATGTTATGTCTATTGAGCAGAAAGTTTTTATTAAAAATGAGAAGACTAGTTTAGGTAAATCTATTTTAGGCATTATTTAAGAAGTATTTGGTATTTTGATTAAGACTTTGCAATAATAAAATGTATCTTTTCTTTCTTTACGGCTTTTATAAGCCATTAAGGCTTATCACTGCTCCACACAGCCTCCTCCATTCCTCTCTATCCTTTGCCAACTCCTCCGGATTATGAACCCCAAAACAAGAAATTCTGGTTGGGTTTGTCTATCCACCCTTTTATCGGCCTGCCCAGTGATCTCTTACCTTCTGCATTCCAATTAAGCTCATCCTTCATTATGTCACTCGATCTCCATTCGTGTCCAAGCAAGCTCATTTTTCTTCTTTTAAGAGTTTATATAATGTCTTCTTCTCCCCAGAGGTTATTAATTTCCTTATTAGATCTTATTTCATATTCACCTGTTTGATTATTTTTTTAGGACCAAAAATGAATCGCAGGAATTTCCTTTCTAGAATGGCCAGTTTCTTTCTTCCTCTTTTGATGTTATCCACGTTTCACATGCGTATAGAATTACCGGTCTTACTAAAACCTTGTATAGTCTTATTTTTGATTTTATTGATAATACCTTAGACCTAAATGCTTTCTGTATCGCGAAATAACACCTGTTTCCGACTTTTATTCTCAGTTTTATTTCCTCGTGATAATTATTACGGCTATTTATGTCTATTCCCATATATTTAAAGCTTTCTACTTGTTCAAAACAATAATTTTTTAATAAAATTAAAATTAAAATAATAATGAAATAGTAATAAAATATATAACACAAAAAATTTAGATAACTTCTTATTAAATACCTATTAATAATATTTAATATAATTGGTACATTATCTGATTATCTGATGTTAAACAATACTTGTGTATATCTATTGACCTAAACTGAAGGGGGGAATGGGCAGCTATTTTGTATATATTTATGATTTGTAGCAATATTATCTGATATTGAATCTGTTAAAACCTATATATTTTAAAATTGTTGGTATCAAATTGTAGTGTCTAGTGAATCAACACTAAAAAAAAAACCAATAGTGTGTTGGAATTGTCCGGTTGATATACTAGATGTTGCGGATAAATAATTATTATGTATGTACTTATCATAATTGAAAATATTAGAATTTGTTATCACATACTTAAAATACTTTTATTTGTAGTGACTAGTTATTAAGGACGTATTATAATTGTCTTGTTTAAATTTGTCAGATGACACATCTGCTGATAATGATTTTATTGAATATGTATTTTTCATACATAAACAAATATTTAACGATCAGCAGACTGGGATAATAAGTCATGGGGTAGAATAGTCAACAGAAGTAGATACAATAGATAAATATTACTTTGTAAAAAGGCATAATACATTATACATATATACATTGCCTACGTCTTACAATTTTTAATTTACAGGCAATTAATAAAAATCTAAATTGGCCACTTATTCAATTAATAGCTCTCCTGTAGATGAATTCTGTAACTCGATAACGTAGCTTAACAACAGTTTTCGATTCGTTAAGTTACCGAAAGCATTGTTATCAACAAATTAAAATAAAAGCTATTCTGTTACTATGTATATCGATAACTTAACAAATTTTGTTGTTAATAATTTCGATAACTGTATTTATCAAAGTGAACCCATTGATGCCCCTCGTTAACTCTTAATAAAATAATATATTATCATAACCTATTAATTATTATCTTATTGTTCACAAAAATTATATTCCCAATTCACAATTATTTACAATAGGTATTTGTGTTATACGTGTAGTTTTGTGTGCAATTTATATTTGTAATAATATATAATAAATATATTTTATAATATAATTTACCTTTAATTCATAGTAGGTTAGGAAGTAGATAGGTATGATACAATTACTATGACTAAAATTATTCTCATTAGGTATATATGTAATATAATGAGATAACATTTTTACAATAATATGTTCTGAGAATTTTTTTAAATAAATTATTTTTTATAAATGTAGTATGGTTCTTGGTTTCTTGACTTAGGAATAGTTTCTTTTAGAAGAAATAGTGCTAATATTGTCACGACGAATAGAAAGAAAAATTTTAAGAGACGTACAAAATCCGTTTGAATTACCTCATGGCGAGTTTATTGGTGCATTTTGTTTAAACCCTTATTTTTTATTATATTAAAATATTATATTTTTATTATATTGTTAATTTAGCTATTAACATAATAAATGCATAACGACTCATATTACAATCAAAACGAACTTCTGCATAATCTCCTGAATTACAAGTATGTACCATAGATGGAACTAGAATTTTTGAATGAAATTTTCAGGAAGTAAATTAAAATTATTGTAGTTGATGCAATCAAAAAAAAGGAAAACTATGGAATTAAATTGAAAAGTCAGTTATTATAACAAGTGGCAGATTCAATAGCCACCCCACCCCACAAAAAAAAAAAAAAAATAATAAATAAATCCTAGATCTGCTACTAATTATAATTTAGGTTCTATTAAATATGTTTTATGATCATTTGTTTTTTTGAATACCTTGTGTATAAATGTTTATCTTTATTTTTTTTTAATTCCACGAGGCTTTCTTGAAAATTAAAAGTTTAATATTTCCAAAAATATCAATTTAAATTGTTTGATTATTAACTAAATTTGAGCAGTTAGGGGTATTAGAATACATACAGGTGTTAAAATCAGATATGGTTAAAATACTAATAAAAGGTATTGAATATAATTAAAGATATAAATAGGTAATGATTGACTTTTCAATTGAATTCCATACTGTATAGTGTATAGTGTAGATTTAGGTATAGGTACCTAATATCCCCATTAATCCCCTCTTACTTCTGCCTTTACTCATATTTACTTTCAAAATACTATAAAATATAAAGTAGGTACCTATGTAGGATATCCCATAATATCAACTAGTTTAATGTTTTTATATATTTAAGTATTAGTTAGCATTCATTTTTTTGCTCAAGGAAGTTATCAAGAGCGATTAGGTGGAAATTTTATGCTAAATTTTAACTAATCGTCATTTAATAGATGTATTCATAATGTCATTGATGCAATTAATTGTCTTCAAATGTCTTTTTCGAAATGGATAGTTTCCCATGACTAATGCTGAGAGACAAAGGCTTGTGAAAATTTTGCAAATGCTCCTCAACCATTTGAAGGTGCAATTTAATAACATTGATTTTTAATAGATTGTGAATACAAATTTAAAAATGTTATATATCAATGCCAGTTATCCTGGAGCTAGAAATGACTCCTATATATGGAGTGTCACTTGTACTCTGTGCTATGGAGTACCATTATAATAATGATGAACGTCAAACGTTGCTAATAGGTAAATCCATTTATTTTGAAAATAATAGTAAGTCATATATTAAACAAAATTTTCAAAAATTGACACATCTATCCACTTTATTAGTGCATTTAGTTTTTATAATCTTTACTTACATATATGTTTAAGGAGATGCTGGTTATTCCTTAGAACCTTGGCTCATGACTCCACTTCCACATTTTCCAGAAGGTACCCGACAATTCGAATACACAAAATATTTTTGAAACTATAGAGATAGAGACAATGAAAACTAAATTATAAATAATATTAACTTGTATAGAAAACTTTTACTTTTATATATTTATATATACTATATATAATATATATATAAATATATATAAATATATATATAGATTTATATATATTTACTTATATACTATAGTATTAATTAACATTTATATTTAAATTAAATCAAATCAACATGACTATATAATAAAAAACATAACTTTTTAACATCATTTTAATCATGAAACCTAGCATAACTTTTCTAAAACCTTTTAAAAAATAACCATTCTATCTTTTCCAATCTTCTCTCATCATTCTCAGACATCTTATGAAGTGTTGTACCAATATTTATGAGGCCCTCAGTCATTTTCAAACTTGCCTCTGCTTGATTTTCAGCGATATTTGAAAAAATATATCTGGAATTCTGAAGTTGATTAGCCAACTTTAAATTGTTTGATACCACTAAAATAAAACAATAGTTGTTTATATATACATATATTATACCAATACCATTAATATTATTCATTGACTATGGTTATAAATTTACTTGGCTTTCATATGGAAACATTATTTTTCTTAATAAATCTGTGAAGACTGTGAAACTTTTGTTAGAAGTACCTACTTTGTTTTTAGAAATTAACAAGTCTTCTGAATGAGGAATTATTGTTTCACTCACTTTCAATATTATTATTTTTAACAAAATTAACATTACATTTGATGATAGTAATCTGGATCTAAACTTGTTGTAGTATGTAGACTCAAAGTAAGGATTATTGGTTCTATATCTAATACACTTTCATCACCTCCTGCTAACCGTTGGATGTTATTTTTCTATCAATAGAATAGGTAAATTTAACATTCAAGCAGTGTTTTCAATTGATTTTAGTAATAAGCATTAGTTTTAAACTTAAATTTTTATTTATAAGCCATTAGTTTTATTTGCATACCTAGTTTAATTTTGATATATTACCTGTTAGAGACTTTAATAATTAAGAAACAATAAAAAAGTTAATACTTAAAACAACAATATATGTTGTACTTTTTATAATATTATAAATGTTATTAAATTTATGATATTATTACTTAAACCAAGCTTTGCGCCTAAATGATTAATAATATTATCATGACAAAATAAACAATTATGACAGCAACTTACATGTTTTGGTTCAAATCGCGCAATCATGGTGGACGCTTTTCTCCACTTATCATCATCTCAGTATCTACGATTATCATGATTTTCGTTATCTTATTTTATTGCTGCCTTTTTTGTTCTTTTGAAAACAAATTTACTTTTAAGCACATTTTATAATTTGTTAATTAATCTTTAATTCAAATAAATATGCTACTCTGTGTATTTAGTGGTTGTTTAAGTGAAAATAGACGTAAAGGTATTGTAAATAATTCCAAAATACATTTACATAAATTTCCTAAAGATGTAAAGTTGCGTGAGAAATACTCGAACAAATTAAAAAAGGTTCAAATACTTCAAACATACAAACCGTGAATTTTGAATCCGGTACGCTATGATAAGAATTATGATATTAATTTCAATATATAATTATGTTATAGTTAGGTAATTAAAAATAATAATTAATGTACCTACTGTAAAAATATAGATTTAAGAATTAAACTTTATACTTACCCTTAATTACATAAATAAAAGATTATTGAAGACAATTTACCGAGAAAAGAACATTGATAATATTTGGAGAAAAGCAATATGGCGGTACTTGCGTATCACAAAGTTGCCAGCATACCTGTTTATTTTGTCATGAATATTATCATTGATAAATGATCAAGTTATGGTAATTTGTTAAAGCAAATTAATTATTATAAGTAGGTATCTACTTACTTGTTCTTTTGGCCAAGAGTCTGGACATGAAGTTCCCTCCACATAGTCGTAACTCATCAAACCTAAAACTTTTTATCTAACTGTGTTAATGGCGGTAGTCCAATTTTTTTATTCCCAGTTTTAACTCATGCTGCCCTGAGAGCACCAACTTTTTTAGATGTTTTGGTCTTTTGATCCCTCCACGACTAAAAGTATTAAAATATAAAAAGTATATATGTATCTATACTATTTTTCATGATAGATCGGTAGTGTTTCGCACACGCATACTGTTCTCCAGATTGCTGTGAGACTCCTAGATATGTTGCGAGCGCTCGATTATTGCCGATGTATTATGACTGGAAACAACCGGTTCAATCGCTACCAGTCGTGCGAACTTTTAAGGTTAAATTAATAACAGATAGAGATCGAAAAAATAAAGTTGTCGAATAGTGCCAACCAACAAATTTTAAAAATATTCAAATAAAGTTTTTTGTTTGTTACGTATGTATACTGTTTTGCTATATGATAAAAGTTATATTATAATATTAACATATGATAATAATTATATTTTTTTGTTTTTGTTATGGATCATACAAAAATTTTGATTTTGCTTAATAAATATGATTTTTAAGGAGTTATTTGTAATATTATTCATTTATAACTGTTTGTGTTCGTAGAACGTTTTTAACAAAATAAAACAAAAGTGATAAAAAATGTAAAAAAATAATTTTATTGTTCTCTAAATTATCACTCGGAAAGTGATACACAAAAATACACACGATATATATATATAGAAAAAAAGACAAACATAATAATATTGACGACTTGGACTCGGACGCAAGGTATAAGACGGTGCAATGCCAGAATCACTCTGACTATTGTACCATGAAATGTCTTTGTATATCGATCGGATACAATGCCGGAATAACTCTGACTATTGCAC
>JAIPRL010013436.1:0-10559 GCA_025469235.1 Pemphigus obesinymphae
AAGGAACAGCAATTACTTTTACCAAATACAAGGTCAGATGCACATAACTCGGAAAGAAAAGTGTTACTTTTTTATTTTTACTGAAAATTGGCATTACCTTATAATTATAAATTATGATAATCAATTTTGGTTGACAAAAATGGTAGAACAGTTAAATTTGTAAGCAATTAATTCTAACAATATTCATTTAACTAGGTACCTATTTTATGAAGTTTTAATTCCTATATTTTGAATTTAGATTTTACAAGGAATGTCTACTTCCAGAGTTAGTACTACCACAATGTGGGAAACGACTAATGATAAATGATATTCGCGAACCAGAGCATATTATTAAAAACAAAAGCAAAAATAAAACATTACATTTAAATAAATAAATTGTACCTACAAAAAATATTTTTCATCATTTAACCTGTGTTTTAAGATTGTTCTTTTTTAGGAGATATACTACTAAGAAATAGGTATTTATCTCAACAATAACAAATATTAGTTATACATAAAAAAAGATGATATGAGAAAGCCAGAGGAGAAAAAGAGACTAATTACATAATTGATAACAGTGGTATTGGAGGACTAGAGAATTTGAGAACTTACAATTATTATAATATACATAGGTATTATGATACCTACCTAAGTACATTTTATCTTACTCTGGTTGTCTTCAACGGCATTATTTACCTTAGTCATTGCACTGATTATCTTATAATTAATAAATTATAGGTACTACTCGGTTTTCCAAATTTTACACTTACACATAGTACATAGATTATTATTAGGTAATTACATTTAATAAATAATTTGTGAATCTGTTATTTATACGTAAAATATTAAATGTATAGGTATAAAATATAAGTATTATCGAGGCATTACGTATTATGACATTTATCCATAAACAACACGGAGCATAATTATTAATTACATAGGTATCGTGCGAGTCGACGACAACGACCGAGGTAGACGCACCTTGGTCCGGCGTAGATAGCCAAAAAATAGGTAGGCAGGTACTAGGTATACTTAATAAATAATTGTTAAAATTTGATATCGTTGAGTACTTGTGCAGTTGATATGTAGCTATATTCGCTATTTATCACAATTTATTGCAGACAGTAAAGTACAGAAAATGTATGGGTAATATTATAATGATATTATTCCATAATAAATGAACGAAATCAGAAAAATATCTGAGTAAAAGTAATTCAACGAGTATTAGATTTAGAATGATGCGACGGTCCCGAAACATTATTTTTGAATGCCAAGACGGCGGCGAGAGTGGTTTCTGTATGGTAGTGGGGGGCCGCCGATACGGAATGCAACGCCATCTCTTGAGCGTTACATACTTTTTGTTTCGCGCTGTCATCCAAGGAAAGACACTTAACAGTACTTGCAGAAAGTCTCGTATATTTACAATGTGCAGATAGAGTACAATTATCACACTTGACTGCAGGAATATCCAATTCGGCGATTTGAATATTACGGACAAATAACAAAAAAAATAAATAAATAAAATAACAAACTACTACAGGCATATTTTAAATAATTAGAAAAATATAACGCACAAGATAAAACAGAAGTACCGCACAACCGCACAGCACAACCGTCTGCTGACCACTGATTATCTGATATATATGATAATCTGATATGACTTATTATCCTATAAGATTGAATAATTTATATAATTATTTCGAGATAGCATTTTTTGGTTCTTACTAATATTATATCTATTATTATACAGAGTGCTATACGTAAGTATAAAATATGAGTACAAAATGATATGAAAAACATTATAATTCAATATATATTATAAGAGAATTATAATAATCGATGAATTACAAAAAATGTAACTTTTGAGTATTATTTATAATTATATGTTATTATACATGTTTACATTGATGATAATTGTTAATTTTATCGGAGGGAGCAAAAGTATAACTTTTTTATACCCATTTGGAGGTAACTGCCCCCTCTGTCACTCCCTTTTCTTTCGCCACTGACCATAAATATACATAATTTTAAAAGTTCTATAATTCCTGATGTCTATATTTTCAAATAATTCATAGAACCTTAGTAGAAGTACAACAGGCAATTGCACACTTGTGCATTATTTACTTAAAAAAAAAAATGTATAATTCAACAATAATGTAAAAAAATAAGTTCAGCTCATAAATAATATAAAAATAAACATACATAAACATTTGTAACAATAATTATTATAGAAAAAAAAATCCAAAAGTTTCATATACTACTAAAATATATAAAAATGTCAAGTTTCTAGAAACACCATTTATGAAATTTTAAAAAAATGAAGGTAAATTAATTTTTACAAAAGCAAGTTTTTCCTGTTTTCCATCAATGTTTGGTAGTTTTTCTCAAACAATAAGAAACTACAAAAAATCGACATATTATTATTTGTATAGAGCTAGATATCATTTTCTTCCTACATATGAAGCGTTCGGACCAATATTTTGTTGGCTGATAAAAGAAGACTTAAGATCTTAAGATGTCTCTTTTCATATTTAAAAAAAAAACAATAACTTTGGAACAGAGCCAGCATTAACTATTGAGTAACGGAACATATCAGAACTATTATAGCACAAACGATGGCAATGGAAAAAAGTTTAAAGTTCAGACGTGAGGGGGCCAACTTAATGGATATGTATCACACCTGTATTTGTTACCTACGTCAAACTATTAGGAATTACAGGATCTATTATTCCAAATACAAATGAAAATTATAACGATTAATTAAAATACCTATATAATTAAAATTAATCAGAAGAATATTTTCGTGGTATTCTCAGAACCTTTTTGTATAATTTTTGATTGTGCATTTTAAAAAATAAGTAACAAAGTTATATAATTGTATTTAAATAATTCATTTTTTTTTTTTTTTTAATTAATTAATTGTAAAACTCCATTATGATACGATATTTTACAAAAAGGTTTCGAAATGATAAAAATCATGAACCCATTATCATCTTTCTATTTGGCAATATGTATTTCAACTCTATCTACATATAAACAAAATAACACAATTTAAAATTTTATATATCATACGTTTTCCTATATTGCGCATGAAAAATATGAGAGTAGCGTCCTTTTAATTATTTTATATTATCTAATTTCTGCATTTACTATTCTCATTTTTATGCAGAGCTATGTTACTTACAATTTTTGTCAGGAGTATTTGATTTTCTTTACTTCTTTAGATATAATATTTAAGTTTAGTCGACACATTCTACAGAAAATTAGTTTTAAAAATTAAAAAAAAAAGATAATTAATTTTGATCGACTAGTGTCGTTATTTAAAGGGTTTTAATAAAAAAAAAATACCCAAGTCTTTATGTTCTTTCATAGAAAAAAAAAAAGGTATTCACGAATAGGTATATCTTATCTACGTCCGATCTTAAAAATGGATTGATAGGTAGGTGGGTATTTAATGTTTTTAATGTAGCAACCAGAACGAATATTCTATTACAAAAGTTCTTTACTTCAAAACTCATCATCAACTACTCCTACCAAAAAAAGTGTTTACAGACATAAAAACATCATTATGAAATTTTCAACCCATTCCTCGTTTCACATAGAATCTATTATGTTTGTGACAGATATTCAATTAATATATATCATAAATATAGTTCATACTGAAAATATCTACCATTTAATATATATCGAGACTTCAGGGGAAAAGTTTCTTTAAAATTGTTACTAAATAAATAGGTATTTTTCATGCAACAATTTACAAATGAATTTATCCTATCCAGTGGTGTCAATGTTTTAGATCCCAAATGAATAAAATAATATATTCATTTTACAATGATGAGCTGTATGGTTTGTATATATTTTGGGTAAAGAAGTTAAGATATTTTTGAAAAGAAAAGCAATAGTTGTTCGATATAGAGATTATGAATATTGTATAATAAATTGAATTTTGTAAGTACTTAAGCTGGTTTTACACTAAACGGACAAAACAAAAACAAAACACAAACTCGTGTCGAACAAAACAACACTGTAACTTTTCGCAAATTTTTTTAATGCTGGCGTATTTTGCGACCGTTGAAGTTTTGTTTTTCTTGTCCCACTCGAAAGCGGTAAAATTAAAAGGTTTCGACGTATTTTGAAACTCGAGTCTAGTTTAGTGGAAACGGTCGTGTTGTGTTTTATATTTTCGCCTGAAAACGAATTACTTTTTACTACTATTTTATTACTATTTACAAAATTTGAATGCGAAATCTGTACCAAATTAGTAGGTAAGTAAACAACGTATTTTAATTATAGATAAGAATTATTAATTATTAGATAAGATATTATTATAAATAAGAAATTTGGGTATTTATTTACATTACCGGAACATCGAAGTTTTCATATTTTATTTTTTCTTCTAATGTAGTTTTCGACGCTGAAAACGATGGTGCAATTATAATTTGGTGGTCGGAATTAGTTTATACGATATTTTCTTATATACTTGGTCAAATAGTTTTTATCTCTAAATGTTCAATGTAGTCAATATAGTCAATGGTACGATATGATAGATGAGAAAGCACGGCTGATGGTTTGATCCCCTAAGTCACTCGGTATTTTTTTCGATTATTTTTAACTATTGGGAATCAAAAATTCTCTCCTCCATTAAAAATTGTAAATTTAACATACAAAAATATATTTTTCCAATTTTAGTTGGTGATTTTGATCCTTAAAATGATCCGGTATGGACATTTCTTATAAAGTTTATTGAAATTATTGATTTAATTATATTATCAATCTATAATGACCACATAATATTAAAACTCAAAGATTATATAAAATACCATAATACAAAATATGCAGATTTTTTTAAGGATAATCTTAAACAAAAACATCATTAGGTATCTAGCTCATTACCCTAATATAGTTAAAAAAATTTGTTCCTTTTAAGTACATATTATAATCCTTTAATTTTGAATCCAAACACAAATAACTCAAATCTTATACAAAGAATATTAATTCCAGAATAAATGTTCCAATATATCTGGGCATCAAATTTACACACATTTTTCTGAATCTTTACGAAATTTTTATATTAATTCATACACTGAATTTACACCAATGAGTATTGCATCTTCAATTTATACTTCTAAATATATTGTACAAATTAGTGATTTAAGTAATTATGTCCAGATAAAAGTTTAGTTTTATTGTACGATTCTATGTGTTATAATACAATCATGTTTTCTAATACTGTATATAATATTAATAATGTTATTATAACCAATGAAAATGAACTATCAGTTTATTTATTAATACAAATAATATGCTAAACTAAAAATATAATTCAATTCTTTTGTCAAAGGTTAGATATAATCTCATAGACGCAACTAGAGCTCTATTTCTGGGTGAGCTAAATTTAATAATATTAGAAACCAGTCGGGGCTTCGCCCCGACACAACTAATATTGATTATCAACGCTAACATATTTCTATTTATATTGCTCAGAAGTCCTTACCTGCAGTGGTTAATAGCTTCTTTCAATGAAGAATATTTTCACTTACAGACTAGCTACCCACCTAAATAAATTTAAATAAAAAGGATAATATATAAATATATATAATCGATAAAATATATAGTTCTAGCTATTAAATGTTCATTACAAAGCCTATTATATTGGTTCAATGATTGTTGCAACAATGAAATTTTTCGGTGCAATTTAGAAATAGACCTTCTCACACAGCACAAATATATGTAATGGATATACAATGGATATACTCTGTGGATATCCTGAATATCCAATGGATATTTTTGTATATCCGATGGATATCTACTAGATATCCAAATGTCCACTTTTTAGTCATTTATAGATATCCACAAGCAATTTCTAATGGATATTTATAAACAATATTCAATGGAAAAATTAAAACTGTATACAAATAAGATAAGACGCTGTATAGAAACTACGTTATAGAAATAATATAATCGATCGCTTTCAATCATTTCGTCGTTCACAACTAAAAACAACTACTCATGGCTTTGCGATACACCATAATATCAAAAGTCCATCATATTTCATTAATTTCTTCAGTACACGCCTTGAGATATTATTATGGATGCTTTTGAGTTTTCAATAACAAATGAAATAAAATAACACAAGAAAGATTCACTAAATTAATCGAAGACTTTATTTAAAGTGAGTTAAAAAAAATTGTTAAGATTCTGAATGCTCTGCGTTATCCCAAACACTACTGCCCTGCCCCTCGTATGCCTGGCATACGAGCTGGCCGTCCGGTGGAAAGGATTTGCTCAGAAAATTCCTTCCTACCGACTCACTAATACATGATATAATATAATATAAATAACATAAAATATATATTATACATAATAACAAGTATTCATATTAATACTAACTAAAATAATCAGGGGTTCATAACAATATCTTAAACCGTCTTACACATCTACTATGAGTAATTCAAAACATTTATCTACCTGATGGTCTTGAGATAAACCTACGAAACACTATCGATAGATGGCTCACTGGTAGGACGACCATTAATTTTCCAGTGTGGATTAAACGATTATAATTGTTAAATCAATCGTATATTAACAGTTTATTTTTTGTTAGTTAATATATGCGTAATACATGTTGAATCTACGTAATTAATAAATAATAACCTTTTATCGACCAACAGGATCCGTACTTTTAAGTACCATTACTTTAACATTTTAAAACAGTTTTTTTTTTGATAACTTTAGATACCTACATATTCATAACTACCTAGGGAAATTATTATACAAAGAAATAATAATAAAATAATTTAGTCTACATATATTATTGATATAAATAAAAACCTAATATCTACAAAATAATTTGTTTTTATTTAACAAATACGTACCTATTTCGAAAACAATGTTTTCATCTTCAGTGTTAAATGCCTACTAGAGGCCAACAATATTTATGAGAACCAGGAGAAAAATAATTATTAACTAAAGGTACTTCTAAGTATCATATCTAATACTCAAATTTAGAAGTTCGAAAATCAAAAAAAAAAAAAAAAATGTTTATCCTTATTTAGGTAGATAGCTAATAAAGAACATGTATGAAAACAAAACTGAAAAAATTATTTTAATATTAATTTTCATTACTTAATTAACACATACTAATAAATGGTACTAGTAGTTTGGAGAGTCAGTTAGGACTTTGATCGTTGGATATAATTTATCCTATATATAATATATATAAATTATCTCATTCAAATACTCGAGATTCCATTGACATATTTATCGATAGGTAGTAGCTAGGTTGGTAATGCATTTGTTTTTAATGATTAGGTAGGCAAATCTAAGACCTGTTTGGGAAAATAAATTTGTTGCAATTTTTACGGCGCGATTGCATCGTGTGCTAACTGCCGGATAATGGACCCATGAATGAAAATAATAAATCGCATGTTTTATTAAACATTTTTATATACTTAATGAAAAAAGAACTCTGAAGTTATTCAGCACTTAATTTGAATGGAAAAAATGAATAAATGGAGTTTATAATTTTATTGTTCATTAAAGTTTATTGACTGCATAAAAAAAAAAAAACAATAATTCAAAATTTAATGAACGTGGAAAATCGTAGTATTTATAATATATATATTAAATAAACTGTAAATTCACCTTATCACCAGCGTTTAAATAACGTATATTAGAAACACCTATAAAAAGTCGACATACTAATTATCCACCATGCATGTTAGAGATACCAATATATATTAAACGCTTAATATA
Source organism: Pemphigus obesinymphae (assembly GCA_025469235.1). NCBI lineage: Eukaryota > Metazoa > Arthropoda > Insecta > Hemiptera > Aphididae > Pemphigus > Pemphigus obesinymphae. The sequence continues at coordinate 7,735 of JAIPRL010013436.1, forward strand.
CTTGATATTGACTACTATAATACTTGATATACAAAATTTGTTTTAAAACCTAATGAAATTTTTATTTTCGGATGAATATTTTGAAGATTGCATATAATTGTTGTGACAAGAATGAAGAATGATAGCTTTTTCAAATTATTGTTGATTATTGATTGATGTTATTTACTTGTCGTCATATTAATCACCGTCTAAAACAAGTCAAAATACATTTTTTATTATTTTTATTTAATTAATTAATAGTACAATGTAATCCTCATATTACAGTCCAATACGGAGAATAATTCGGTTTTTTTCTAAGCTGGTTAATGTATACCTATAACGTAAATTCAAAATCCACACGACCATCAGCCTGATGTTGTAAACTTACATGCGCCTTACTAAGAAATGCGATCAGTGAAATAGGTCCGGATCAAAATAACACAACGGCATCTGTGCAAACAATTTACAACAATGAAATAATTCAGTAAGTTGTATTTATTTTTTATTATATTTTCACACTTTCTTAAAGACTGCTTGCGCGTAGACCAGTGGGCTTAGCCACACGATAAACTAAAAGAAAAAAAATATATATCTCGCCTGGAATTTTCCTCAATAGGCAACTTAATATACGTGCCTTATAAGTTATCGGTTAGACAATCTAAGTTACGTACGCCTTATAATGTAATGGTTAGGCAACCGAAAAAAGTACGCCGTACAAACCTGGTGGATAGGCCACCTAAATGTCTTGCACCTTACGATATATTCGAGGAGGCATCAGAAGATGAGCAACGACGACAATGACAAGGATGGGAAATGTAAAACGGTAACTTAATATTACGGAAACAAGGATGATACAATTTAGTTATTTTAAGAACAGCTACACACAACACACTGGTTGCTGGCGGCGGTGGAACACGATTGAGCACGTTCGTATCTTTTAGGACCACGATTGAGCACGGTCGGCGTATAACAAAAGACTACATAACTGCACCGGAAAAACAGTAGGATTGAGCACGATTTCTTGTTCGACGTTGCCATATTTATTTTACACGTAAATCACGTATTTACGTAGGTACTGTATTTACATATTGTATTGTATAATATATTCGCCAACATAGTATACTTTATATGATATATGATTATTTAAAACACTCATCTACAACACTATTAGAGTAAGTAGAGCATCACTTATTTGAAATAAAAACTACTAGGTTATAAATTAAAATTATTATGTTAAATATTTATTTTGTGATAAAAATGTATAAAATAAATGTATAAAACACTACATATATATATAATATATATATTATATATACTAGCGGACCCGGCAGACGTTGTCCTGCATGATATTTCAAGCGATTAGGATATTAAACATAGTATGAAATTAAAGACAAATAATATAACAATATCATTATTTTTTATTACGAAATGATCTCAATTTTTCTAAAAACAAATCGTTATAATCAATAATTTTTGTTTAATTTTATCTTAATGCGAGTTGATGAACAATATTTTTAGTAAATTCCTGAGGAGTATATATGAATAAACTTGACGGTTTTCCAACGCAAGAACACGCCACATATAATTGGCCATATGAAAAGACCGTATTTTATAGATCCAACCCACAAATCGACATTGTTTGACCTTGTGACTTATTTATAGTCATGGCAAATGCCAAGCGAATTGAAAATTGCAGACGTCTTTTTTATGTTGCACACTGCATCTGGATTTGTGTGAATGTTCAACAGCAACAGCAATGTGTAGTCCGTCCGCCATCAAGCAAAGTGGCTTCAATACCTGATGAAGCAATTGCTAACGCAATTCGATTTTGTGATCGAATGCCCGCAAGTATTAGTGAGATGAGAAACGTTTTTCCAGTTCCACCTGGTGCGTCCAAAAAAAAGAATCCACCTTGTTCTGCTGCAATTGACAAATTGATTCGATCGTATACATTCTTTTATTCATCAGTGAGTAGTTGCTCATTATTTTCAACGAAAGTGGTTAAAGAGACCGTATCGAACTGTTGTTTATTTTTTAAATTTATATTAGTTATTCCATCTATGTTACCAACAATAGCATCATGCAAATGAATGTATTCCTCAGCTCGTAGTTTCACTTGATTATACCTGATGTATCGTAATCGCTCGCTTTCAATTTTGGCATACATATCAACGATTGATGATTGATGAAACAGCTGGCGTCATCGGAGAATATTATTGTCTTCATTGGCACGAATCATCAACCTATATGCGTAGAAGTTCATCGCGCTCACTTTCTTGCTGGTTTCTGCACCTGCAATTAAAAATATAATTAAGACAAAACTAAATTAATCGTGCATAAAAATAAAATATTAGGTAATGACATGTTTAAATTGTACCTGTCGCTGGATTTCTTTGTTTAATATTTAAATGATAACCATTTTCTCCTTATTTATTTCGTCTCTTTATTTTTCTGTAAACACTTTTTCTACCAGAAGGAGTGTTCCGATCTTTACACTCATACCCGGTTTCCGTAGCAAATTGCATCTAGTTGGTACTTTTTAGATGTCATTTTTCTATTTTCATAATAGTTTTTTAATGCGTAAGCAAAAACTACCAAAAAATTACGAAAAATACGATTTTGTAAAATCGAGAATTTTAATTTAATCGTAATTTCGAAAATAATGACTTTATAATCTTGAAATTTTTACCGAATATTTAATTTAGTAATATATTTACGCTGATTAAGTTTTTTGAAATTTTTTTGAAATTTTGGGCTATTTATAGACATTTTTAGTTTTCGAGGTTTTTAAGTCCTAAAAGGGGTAATTTTCGGTTTTATGTTCTGAAAATTTTATACAGTGTTAA